>JAUZNJ010030368.1:2416-14822 GCA_034780135.1 Jordanella pulchra
TCTTACCTAACAAATCAATTTAGATAATCAACTATATATTAGGAAAAATGGAAGCTGAAAAAAAACAAAAAAAACAACCCAAGCTGTTTCTGTCAGGAAAGGGACAGCAGTTAAGGTTTTCCAGGGCAGAGTGACAGAGGTAGGTAGCATCAAGCCACAATCTGGGCTACAAAACCTGAGAAACACAGAAACTGGTTACCCTAACCCTCCAGAAATCACAAAATATTTACAAGATGTACAAACCAGACCATGTGCAGGCACAAACAATATCCAACAACAAAAGTGTGGTGTCCACACGAACCTTTCAGTCCATCTGTGCTCCTAATGTTCATGACTCACCTAGTTTACTCTACGACAGTAACACCTGAACAGTAAAGAAGTTAACATGCTACACCTAATGGCTGTGCACCAGACCCAAGGTACCATTTTGTGATAGCACTTTTTGGATGAACCTGGATAAATGCTTATTTTAAACTCTTAAAAGGCTGTGAGGTGACAAAGCTGTGTGTTGCACTTTAAATCAGCACCAGAGCCAAAAGGTTTAGGCTGTTCATGATATCACAGCTATTAAGCAGTACACTTTGGTACCTGGAGAACGACACTGATGTTAAGTTAGTGTTCTGTGCATTAAAAAAACAAAAAAAAAGTGACATTCTCATTATCCAACAAAACGAAAACCATATGTGAATGCAAGACACGTATACATTTACCGCTGTGCTAACATTTAAAAAAAAAAAAAAAAAAAAAACCACTAAGCAGTGATAAAGTTAGAATTTGTGCATCAATTTACTCAATGTGCAAAACAGCTAAATGTGACACTTAAACTAGTAAAATAGTGTTTTCATGGATAAACTAGAGTAAACTGGTAGATATAAAATTGAAACACAATTATGCTATTAATTTCCATAATGGGTTAAAAAGGCACAAAGGCACAAGCTTTAAAACTAGCAAAAACCTTTCCTCAGATCATCCCATGGTACATCTAAACATCTGCTGCTACCTCCACCCAAAATCCCACCCAAATCCCCACTTTAAAAAAAAATGAACAAGAAAAAATGTACAATATTAAAGCAGTGTTCCAGTGTAATGAGTTTCATGTTAAAACAAAGATTTAAAGCGACTACCGATTCTGTAGCCAGTTTAGTAACAGCTGAACCCAGCTGGTAAATAAAATCAGGTCTTTACAATTCAGATACAGAGACTTTGGTTCTTAAAAATTACCTTTCATATCCATCTCCAAAGTCCTCTGCATGTGGACACAGTTGGGTCAGAGCAGATTTTCATGGAGCATAGGGGAGAAAAGAAAAGAAAAAGGTTAAATTTTACCCCTCATAGCTCTTCACAGAAAACCCCCCAACTATTTTAAGCCCCAACAGCTTCCAGCTTTCCTCAGAAGCTCAGTTTCTTCGCAGTGATGAACTCCTCCAGCTGGACCTTCCCACTGCCCATGAGACCAAAGGCTGGAAACATCGTTCCCGAACAGTCGACCTGCCTCTCAAAAAGGCACCTCATGGTGTCTGCGTCATAAAAATACACCCGATGTGCATCATAGTCCAAGCATATACCCAAGCGCTGCGGCATGGGGAGGACTCTATTGCCTGGGTCACCAGACGATACGTTTGCATTCGAAACCGAGGAGGAAGAAGAGGCCTTGGGGATGAAGAGTTTGCCCATGCCCAGGGTGATGAGGGTGAAGGGCTGGGAGAGCTCGTAGCTCGCATCCTCACTGCCACTGTCATGCCCACTATCATGGTCATACCTGGAGAGAGGGAAGAAAAGGTTTGGAGGATTTCTTTGTCAGTTTGATTCAAGTCTTTGCTCAATGACTTTAAAAAAAGGTTCAAGGTTGCCATGACAGTCATTATTTTGTTATTAAACATGGCCAGGCTGGAGACAGTCACCTTCCAGCACATACAGCACCTCCTCATTTCCTGCAACTAGTTGAGAATTTTGATGAATTCTTCTACTTATAAACTTTGCAACCAAAAATTATATTTTTCAAACCATTTGAGTAGGGACTTGAAAAGCCTGGCTAATGTTATGAATTACTATTAGGTGACTTCAGTAGAAATTTTACAAACATTTTATACTTTATAGTGTAAATCTTTACTTTTTAGGGGGAAATGATTAACGTGTCTCACATACCTTGGGCTGCTGGTGTCTCTTGGATTGTGGAACCATTCGATCAGCTTAGTATCAGAAGCCACGCCCACCTTAACCATGTAAGAATATGGCTCCACCTTAAAGGCCCAGTAGTGTCTGTGAAAGACAAGCCTGTTAACCATTTTCCTCCTACTTATAACAAACATGCTGTTGCATTAAAAACATGTTTTATCCAAAGTCTTTGCACACCTCCCCTGAGAGATTCCCGTGTCTCCGATGATGTAATCCAGACCCAGGTAGCTGCCCATTTGCACTCGTTCAGCTGCGAGGAGGAAAGCCATGCCCGCCACGCTCTCCACCGTGTCTCGTCGATTGTTCAGGATGAGACGCTCCGTACTAAATCCACATTTATCATTGAACAGGAAGCTAAAAGCTGCATAAGTGAAAGAGATGGAGACTGAAAGGTAACTAGTGGTAAATCAGAAATAAAAGTCAGATGATTTTTTCCACTGCTGGAGAAACCTTGAAGATTTAAATGCACTGATTTGTTCAAAGACTTAAAGAAGCTGACACAAGAGGGCGCTATGACACCAATTTAAAATATTTAAAATGGTCTATGCACCAGAATCTTCATTTCTCATCTCCTGTTCATATTCACAAATAGCATATGGTTAAAATTAAAAGCAGTCTATAAATAGCCTTTAGGCCAGAGGCCATGATTACAGTAATCCAGGACAAACAGGACGACGTGTTCACTCAGGCATCCTACTGCAAGCTGAAGGTTTCTGCAGGCAAAACCAAATAGTTTGTATGTGTCTGGGAAGACTGTATACCAACTAGGGCATGAAAAAAAAAAAAAAAGATTAAATCTACCTGAGGGGTGAACAGCATCAATGCTATAGCATTAGGTTTTGCTTTAATAGCACGTTTGCTACTATGCCAACAGCCAACTAGGAAATGAAAGTCAAAGCAATTTTCTGTTTACCACTGATAAAATATGGACTGAATCTGGGTTAGCAGTAGATGTTTTTTTTTCTGCGAGTAAAAGCATATTGATATGGGTTAACTGATGGGCACATAAACAAATGTGGAAACATCTAATTTTCTTTTCTTCTTCAATCATTGAGCTAAATCAGTTTTCTCCACTGGAAGTCTAAGGCAACACAGATACCTTAAAAAGGCTGTTACTGATGCTTCAAAAAGCACATTAGTTTTAACTATGTATGTAAATCAGTTACAACTATGGAAAATGCCAAACATGGAACCATTTCAATACTGGTGTTTTGCATCTCCTCAGTCTATTAGACATTGATGCTCAACATGAAAATATAGTGGTGGTAATTTACTGGAAGTGTTCCAATCTATGTTTCATTTCAACAGTTTTTTGTAGGTTTTGGACAAATTCCCTTTTTGTTGCAGTTACGAATGATTGCCAGGAAAGATGTGCCAGCAGTTTGTTTTTCCAAGCTGTCAGACTAGACACTGCTGGCTCCCACACAGACAAAACCTACGCCGCTTTTAGCACAGAGCGGAGGAAAAAAAAAAAAAAAAAAAAGAAATAACCATGGTGACAAATTAAAAAAAAAAAAAAAGGAACCATCTGCTTCATTATTTCATCTATAGAAGCTGCAACAATTTGAAAAACAGAACCAACCTTCATCTTAATCTTGAGGGAAAAAACAAATAGTGAAAATGCTCAGAGTTGCACCCAGAAGCTGAAGAGAATGAGAGCTTAGCTGCTGTTACTTGAGCCAAAGTGAGGCCAAAAACAGGGGATGTGGCTCCAGTAGTCTGTTTGCTTGTTAATTAATGCATGTGACACAATCAATCCATCCAAGTGGTTGGGTTTGGGGTAATTAAGTGAAATGTCCAAATTCATTTTCCATGTTGGTGCTTTTCTAATGCAGTCAATTTCCGTTTGGACAAACAAGTTCATCTGAATTAGAATATTGTAGAAAAAAAAAATATTTAGGTTAATTTTAGAGGATAAAAATTATTTCCAACCAGACTGAATGAGCTACCAAATAAAATAAAAGCATTTAACAAAGAGGTTGGGGCCTAAAAACAATGAGCAAAAAGGACTTAATGGTCCAGCAGATTGCAGCTGGCTCCCTTCACATGCAGGAAAAACCAAAATGCTGTTTCTGCAGAAGCAGATAACTCACAGGGCTGTATGCCAACATTATTGGAAAGATAAAAGGAAAAGTGTTGCAGAAAAAGGTGAACAAGCAAAACTAATAACTACGGCCGCAGGGACTAATGCATTTAAGAGTTTGTTAGAGATTCAGAAAGCACTTCAGATGTATAGAGAATTACTACAACTGCCGGTCACTCCTTGGCCAGAGTGTCAGAGTCATCCTGGGTGTTTTCCTCTGTAAATAAAGGTATGTTGTAAATTCAATTTAAAATTCTAGGTTCAGAGCCTGGATCCAGCTGGACCAATTCTCTTCATGCTCCTGATTTACCACCATTTTTCTGTGGCTGTTACATCATAGAGTTATCAATATGTACACGGTGTTTTTTCCTTTTTTCGGTCGAGCATTAGGGCATTCAGCAGCCATGCCTTGAGGTCCAGTGAAGCACATCCTTTGCTGCTGTTTTTCTGCCATCCATGGTTATTCTTTGCTTGATATGTTATTTTTTGTATGAATTGAGACTTCATTGGCTATCATGTTTCATTTTTATCATGTCATTTGAAGAAGAGAAAGCAAAGCCTACTCCAAGAATTGGCCCAAAACCATCAGCAGCACATATTGGGGATCAGACTGATGTCTAATTAGAAAAATAAAAGACTAGTTTATCTCTGGCAGTGATTAAAAGTTGATTAAAGCACATATACTAAAAAAATAAATAAAAAGGTTCTCAAGTCCAGTAACTAAGTATTTAAACTTTAACACAAACACCAGGTTATAAAACCCGGTATTGGCAGAGGTGTCAACAGGCCCGAAAACTGGCCTGAAACCTATTGTGGATATAGAGCAGGGGTCACCAACATCATCTTCTAAAAACAGCACAATTCACCTGTGAGCCATCTCAAATTTTATTCTACAATGTTGCTCATTTTTGTAATTTTACTTTAATCTATATACGTAGATCTGAAAATGACAGAATCTCAAAAACATTAAAAATATGTTTATTTTACATCCAATTTAGGAGAAAGTTGACTCTTCCAGTTGAGTCACCATCAGCAGCCCTTCATATGAACCTATGGAGTAGTTCTCAGCTTCAAAAAGCATGCAAGCTTAAATAAAGATTTTCTACACTGTCCAGTAGATGAATGTATTATACCATCTGTGGCCTGAGGTATATATCACTGTGTGAAATGAATATACCACACATTACATTGGCTGCATCACTATAAATTAGAACATTGTTTAGATTATTCCACTGCTTCATCAAAACCTATAAAATAAAAAAGAAGGTTTTACAGAACGAAAAACAAATGCTGAAAAGTAAAAGTTAACTTACCAGGAGCAGGTGGAGTGTGAAAGGAGACCTCTGGGCTGTAAGGGCTAAACATGGAGTTTCTGCAGCTTCGAACTCTGAAGGCGTAGCGCCTGTCTGGTTCCAGGTCATGCACCACAGCACTGGATCCATACACCCTGTCTGTAGCCCTCCAGACACCACCGTCCTCACCATCCTCAAGGGATGGGGACTGGCTCGGTCCACCAAGTCTGGAAAACAACACTAGTATCGAAATCTCACTTCATAAAAGTGCGTGGAGTGACCAACCATCCCACAGCAATAACCGAACACACTTGCGGTACTCGAGAACATGGTGATCAGTTGGTAGATGGTCATCAGGGAGCCTCCAGCAGATCGATGCCTCGTTATAAACTCTGCTTTGGGAAAAGTCAATCAGAGGTGGATCTGGAACTGATCCGGAGACAAAAAACAAAAAAAACAAAAAAAATGATCAAAGCTAGAAATGGTAAGCTCATCTAAATTCTTATAGGTAAATATATTTTTGAGTTTGTTTCAGGCAAATACTACAGAATGATGTGAGGTGTTGTCCTAAAGGATCATATTTGATTAGGAAGAAAAGCAGTAAAAGGAGTCTAATAGAAACTTCAGATCATCTCTTCTTATCCAGCAGAAGGTTTAGAGGATTTTGCATAATGGAGCTTAAAAGGTTTCATGAAGCTGCCTGGAAGTGAAATAAGTGTAACAGCGTCTACAGCGTTGAGAACACTTCTCCATTCCTCACCCTGTTATCCTTTGCTCCATTACTCAATCTCCTTATTTACAAATATTTCTCAGTTTACAGGAAGCAAAGCTTTCCAGAGCGGCAGACACCTCCTCACTGTAGCTTTCAATACATTCAATATATTTAGGATAGTCAACACCATCAGAAAGTATTTCCACATTTTAAAATGTTTCCTTCCTTAGCTTTCTTAATAGCATGTTTGAGATAAAACTTAAGACACATTTAAGAAGACAACTAGAATAAATTTGTGATCATTAAGCTAGAAAGGCTTAAAGAATTTTACAAGTTTTAACAATTCAAAAATAAATAAGTTTTATCATAAAGCCACAAAGAGAAAAAAAAAAAAAAAAAAAAAAAGAAACCCAGTGAGCTTCCTGCAAAAGGTTTTCACCTTTTTTATTTAATTTTCGGTTTAACCTTTATTTATAAAGGTATTCTTGAGATCCAAGATCCCATTTTCTGGTGAAACAAAACAAAATGACAAAAGAAAACACTGATGTTTTACAAAAAAGTACCTGTACCAATACTTAACACATTTATATTCAATGATCTGTAACAAAACTCCACCCATCTCATCTGGCAACCTCTGGATCAACTAATCCTTTCAGGATGAGTAGCATGATGTGGTTTCTCTCTAATCTAGGTAGAACCAGACAAGGAAGCCAGGGTCTTTGTTGTCCCGTTCTTATCATAGTCCTGCACTAAATATCCAGTCAAAACCCCCCAATTATCCCCCCCCCCTGTTCTTCGCATTCTACAACTTCATCCATCAATCTTTAGCTCTGCGTGTTTTCAGAGGATGCAGTTGAAACTAGAACCAAAGAGGAGATGCTTAAGAATTAGCCGTGTAAAAGACAGATGACGAAGTGCTCCATAATCCCGTACTACCCCTCAGATTAAACAGTGGGGATGAGTTTGTGGCTACCTCCGGAACTGAATCACAGGAGCGGGTAATGGTGGGTGGACTTTAACCCTCTTGGTTCCTGATCGGGCATTTCAGTTAATCTCAAGAGGTAAAAGTGGGTGTGGATCACAGATCCAAACTTGAGGGGGAGCCAGACTCTACTGAGACTGTTCCGTCTTTGATCCTGAACTCTTTGAGTCTATTTGATTTGACTTACAAATGCTTACAACGCGCCACATGTCCAGCATGGTTTTTGGTTGTGTGTTTTTATCGGTCAGTGACTGAAACCAATCAGTCGTTAAAACTACTGGGATCATAAAAGTTCTCTCCGGTTTACGATCCTCTGTTTTCCTCAGATGGACAGAGGATCTCCTCCTGCACTTTGATGGAAACCGTCCTAATCAATGACTTTCAGATTCTCCTCAATGACAACACCTACAACGTTCGCTCGCTTGGACATGGTAAAACCTGCTCCCGTCTGGAGGTGGCGCTAAAATGTAACCGGCGTTAATCTTCATTTGGGTTTACTCACCTGAAAATCCACCTTGTGTTTGTCTGTGAGGCTCATCCAATGAACACATGTTGGGTTTGGACGACATGAAGTACACGGTCCACCTTCTCCACTCTGCTCTGAGCCTTCCTCAGCAGTTACATCTCAGACATTCAGAGCTGCTGGTGGAAAAGGAGAAGCTGACTCAGCAGCTGAAGCCCCTGGAGAGCGTAAGACTTTTAGGACTCATCTTGCTGATGTTGCCGTTGGTTCCCTGTAACCTTGGTCCCACTGTTTTTTAAACCCAGGTGAAAATCCAGATGGCTAAGGAAGCAGAGAGCCGAGCGACCCTGCTGGGGTGGGCGGGGCTGGCCTATCTGTCCCTGCAGGGGGGGTTCCTGGGATACCTCACCTGGTAAGCAGCTACGCCCCGCAGACAAACTCCTGCAGCTTTACCAGCCTTTCACTGGGTTTGTGTCTGAATCTCTGCCAGGTATGTGTTCGCCTGGGATGTAATGGAGCCGATCACCTTCTTCATCTCCTGCACCACAAGCATGATCTTCTTTGGCTACTACATCCTCACCAAACAGGTCAGATCCAGATGTTTGGGATGTGGATTTGGTGGACATTAGATCTGGGTTTTACAAGACAAGAAATATCTCTGCAGGATTTCATCACCAGTGAGGTCTGGGATCGTCACTTCCTGCTTCACTTCCACAAGAAGGCTTCAGTGGAGAGGTTTGACGTTGATAAGTACAACAAGCTGAGGGATGAGCTTACAAAGGTGATTGCTGTGGTTTTAAACCCGACAAACGCGTTCAAGCTTTTTGTCTTTTCCTTTTATTCTTTTAAAAGCCGTTTATTAGATTCTGAGTTTACCACCAAAATGATGAAATGTTTCTTCAGTTCTGGTGTGAATTCAGGCTTCAATCTGTCTGGACCGTTTTGAGGTTGAGAATATAGGTTTATTTTAACTCAAATATCTACCCTGTTAAAATAGGAGTTTGGATTATTTAACACTTTCATTTGTTACTAAGAAAAGTGGCTGAAATTAAAGTCAAGCTTCAAATTGAGATCATTTTATTTAACTCGGCCAGAGGTTTATTAGAAGGTGAAAAATTAGATCATCTTCACATGCCTGCAGCCACAGACAGCAGCTGCAGCTCCTAAAAGATTAAATAGACAAAAATCAGAGCAAATAGTCAGGATTCAGCCATAAATATTACATTTATCCTCAATACTTAGAGTTTAAGTTTAGAGTCTGGACTTAAAGTTTAAAATGAATGTTCAAAAATCTCATTGTTCTGACCAAATACCTTTTACACAGGCATTCATTTTGGAATTTTGAACCCTACGCCTGTATATTTTCCAAAAGGCAGGACATCTTTAGATATGCCTTCCTGTTAATAAAAATCTGTCATATGTTGAACTGCCTTTTATATTTCTGTAAAGACTAGTCCTAAAAAAAGTGGCATAAGAAATGTGTTGCCTTTAAAATGTGAGTTTTCCTTCAATAAACACTATATATAAGGATAAAGAATATATAAAGAAAAAGATTTGGGCTCTGTTGGGTTTATTGATCCATTCCTCATGCTGTCATGGTTGCTAGGAAACCATAGTTTAACCAAGGTGAGGGAGGGTTCATTGTTTTACAGTCCTTATTTGATCTACGTGGGCCGAGTCCTACTAAGGATGCAGAACCTAAATAAGGAAACCCCCCTGAACAAAGGTGGTTTCTGGTTACCCTCAGAGCTGCAGCCATAGATGGCGCTACTGCTCAGCCAGCATGTTCTTCCTCTTTTCGTTTTCCTGGTATCAGCTTCCTCCTCAGACTCTGCTGGCATCCAATTATCTCAAATGTTAGATCCTCTTTGTAAATGTACTGTGGGTGTTAGAATGCATCATCTCCTGGATTTAGTGCTGCAGTAGACCCACAGGAGCTTATTACATCCATCCTTTTGTGTCCAGGTGGAAGACGACCTGCGGAGACTGAGGAGCGCCATTCATCTGCAGCTGCCAGTTGATCACATTCAACCTCAGAGATCAACCTGAACTTTTAACTTGATCCCTTTAAACCACATGTTTGCACTTTTGAGCACTTGATTATTTTTTATGACAGAGGATGAATTATTTTTCTTGGACGAGGCAATAAAGTAAAACAATGTTTTTGCTCTTCTTTATAAAAAGCTTTTATGTTCTGTCAAAGTTCTTTATTTTAAGATCTGGGAGAAATGTTGACGAAACACTGGATGCTCTGACAAAAAAAGGGAATAAATCAGACGTATTCAGTTTGCCAAAGATTTCCAAGATTTGTCCATCAAAATTTGACAAAAAAGGAAGAAACTCTTCTTTTCCAAGTAGATAAAATCCCAGAAAGTAATATTCTTATATTGTCTTTAGAAATCCATTTCACATTTCTTCAAGCCTGCTTTATCATTGTTTGATTAGATTGAAGGACACTTGATAAAGCTGTTGGGAATCATTTGTACCCGCTGGGATGCAACCAATGAACCTTCAAAGCTCCAACTTTCATCAGCCTTTAAGCCTAATTGTTTACGTCTATTGGAACGAAATTCTCCAGCGTCGCTGCTGAAACCCTGCATTCAGGAGCTGGATACGACCAAATCCAACTGTCTTCACATGACATGGATGAATCAGTTTCTACTGGATTTCTACTTTGCCAGAAGGAGACTGATTTGCTGCACAGAATAAAATCCGGGATTGTTCTTGCTAAAAAGTCGTGCTAATCATGTGTGCAGGATGAAGTGTTTAGTTAATCACTTGGAATCGGGTCATTTGAAAATTTCTCATCGGCTAAGAATGCACATATATAAAACCATGCAATACTTTACAATGCTTTTGAGACGTTGAACCTCAACGTTTTTTTTATTTGTTAAATGTTTGTTTTTGTTTTGAGGGATTTTTAGACAGCATTGTCTGCCTAAAGACTAAGCTTAGAAACAAATCAGCAACACATCCGATGTCAAAATAATCAGCATCAGCATTAAAAGGATTAAAAAAAAAGTTATCGGCCGATCTCTAGTTGTGTAGATGTAAAATGTTTTATATACTCCGTTTTATTTTGAACTGAAAACATATCCTTGGAAGACCCCCCCCCAAAAAAAAAAAAAATTAAATAATATTAAAAAGTTAAGGTCAGACTGTCTTTCATTTGTCATATTTGCTCCAGCAAGATAAAGCAGAACAATATTTTCTTGGCAAAGTTTTGCTTTTATTCTCAAATAAAAGTTTGGATCAGCTTAACGTGGAAAGGTCGCCAACAGGGTGAAGGGTTTGAGCTGCAGCAGCGTCAAGAAGCTGGTTAGGAGTTAAATCGGGTGACTGCAGGCCAGCCGGTGTGAAGTCGGATCCACTCAAAGTAGTGAGCAACCTGCCAGGAGGAGAAGAAACCAGAGGTAACTGAGCCTCCATGCTACGGTTAAACTACTAAGCAAAATAGATGTGTTTTACCTGCGTGTAAACTCCTGGGAACCCCTGCTGCCCACATCTCTCCCCCCAGCTGACAATGCCCCACAGGTAGGACACCCCGAGCTCATCCTCGCACACCAGAGGACCGCCACTGTCCCCCTGACAGGAGTCCACGCTGCCCTCCAGGTCGCCTGCACACAAACCGAACCAGCTCACGCCTTTAACACCACAACAAAGCTTTGGTGAACGTGCCGCCACTCACCTGCACACATCATCCCTGGTTTAAAGCGATGCTGGTAGGCAGATTCACAGCCGGAGATGAGCGAGACGTTGGCCCACAGCAGCACCTGAGCAGACCTCCCATCTGTGTTAAACGTATAAACACTAAGCAATAAATCACAGTTCACAGACTTAGTCTGTTTGTGGTTCAGCTCAGTATTTTTGTTTGTAATACAAAAGTCGTCAAGTCCAATACATAATCAGCTTGTTGCCAGTGCACACAGCTTGTAAAAGTTTGATTTTTGTTTTAATTAAACAATTGGCTGCATTTTCCTTTCATCTCCATTTTGTAGAAACACTAGATAAATTTACTGGATCAGTGTCATAAAAGCAGCTCTAAATATTCTCAGTTACTAAAACCAAAAGCGAGTTTTCTCCACTTTGTTCTTTCTGGGGCTTAGCTTCCTTTTGACAGGACAAATTCTAAACACTTTGTGATATAAAGACAATGTTACATTTACATATGTGGCCCTTAAGGTTAGAACACAGAATGAAAACAGATTAATGTCCAGAAAAAGTGGGACCCATATGGATCATACAGGTATTGAGCAAATTTTCCAGCTCTTTGAGACCCAACAAAGATTTACATTTAGCCACCTAGCTTTGCTAAAACTTTTTTGTGTTAACTGGGTCCAGCAGAAGAAGACAGGTCCACTTTGAGCACATCCAGCCTGAACCAAAACCATACAGGGTCCTTATAGAGATTTGATGACACAAAATGTTCCTCTCCAGTGTCACTACATGCTTGCTTGGTGTGAGGGATTGCTGTCTAGTCAATGAGTCGATGCAATCAGCTGGTTTTCCTTGGATAGTAAACTTTTGACCAAACTAACCGTGTGATCTGATTGAATGATCTCTGTGTGACAGTGTGGGGTCCTGTCACTATACCTTCAGTAGATCATGCGCCTTGGCTACTGGGCCAAGGGGATATCCCTTTGGCTGACTGGTTAGCACGTGCGACTTTCACCCGGGAGTCGTGGGATCAAATCCCGCC
>JAUZNJ010030369.1:0-14821 GCA_034780135.1 Jordanella pulchra
AGGAGGATTTTAAATTCTATTCTAGATTTAACAAGAAGCCAATGAAGAGAAGCTAAGATAGGAGAAACATGATCTCTGTTTTAATTATTGTCAGAATTCTTGCTTCAGCATTTTGGATCATTAGGAGGCAGCAAAGAATAGTTCATCCTTGAATTAACAAATGCTAGTTTCTGACCATCACCTCTAGAATTTTTTTCTAACTTCTGCAATATTTCTGAGATTAAAGAAGGATACTATAATCTATCTCAGAAGGTCAATATAAATAACTAAATTCAAACTGGACTGTCTGAGTCTGTTTACACCATAGGACATATCTAATCAGAATTTGACTTGTCTGGTACGGATCTATTTGATTTTGGCCTTTTTTTTCTTGGATGCTTCTGTATTAAAAAAAACTAAACTAAACACAACAAAAAACAGTTTCTCTGTGGCAGACTGCTGATAAAGATTCTGAATATCTGGTTTAAAAGAAGCTCTTTGCTGAGTTTTCTGTTACGTGTTGAAACAATACGGTTCATCCTTTGAATTTATGAGTCTGTTTAAGTCTGGATTATTCTGACCCTGGGTTATTTCCCTTCAAGGTTTAAATTAAAAAGGGTATTTAAAACAAAGAAGCTGATGGGTTGGGAAAATGTTGTGTCCGAGCTTTGCTATTCAGTATTAATATTAACAGAAAGGCATGTCATTTTATTGACAAATTAACTGTAGGAAATCAAAAGAATGAGAAATAATTTCAGTTGAGACTAAATAAAAAACCTGGTTCTGTTGAACTTAACATAACCACTAGGGGGCGGTAAATTGATTCAATTTATTTAACTCAACTGATTCAACTGATGAAGGATTCATCCCTGGATTCACGGCTCTGCTGTCCTGAATGCCGCAGAGGTGGAAGTTGGATCAGGCCCATCAGTTCTGAGGAAAACCCACCTGACAGGAACCAAACAGGCAGCGTCGGTGGATTACAACTTAAACTGAGCTTTATTTTCAACCACCTGCCCCTGAGTTACAGAGACATGGTAACAATCATCTTAAACCAGTTTTTTGGTTTAAATCAATTTCTACACTTTTGGTAAGAAAAAAAAATTAAAATAAAGAAAAACAATTAGAGAAACCAGGATCTGAAATGACTAGTATTAACAGCACGGCCATCAGAGGGCTAAAACTGGAATTGTGAAGCATCTTAAGCTTCTGAGGCTTATAAATATGGAAATATCGTTTTTAAGAGAATCACTTTTCATAAGCATTCATTTACTCTTTCCATCATTGGTCTACATATATTCATACAATGTATTTTTTAATAGCTATACTATATATTTTCTTAGGATGTAAGCAATGAAGAACACATTTTGTTTTCCTGAACACAACCTTGGTCTATAATGGTACTTTTTTCAGATAGTCCGTTCTTTCTTTATTCCTATTTTTTGCTTTTATACATAAAGAATAGTCTATTTGTTTATTTATTTTTCCAGGTAGTCCCATTGTTTATTTATTTTTATTTTATTTACAGTGCCCTTGACGATTGCTTTTTCTTTTTTTCATTGTACTTCTTTGCACAATGATGTAAAAGGATTCAGATTTTCTATGTTTCACCTCCATGTGTTCTATGATACATTTTTCTGCTGGTATACGTGGTTTTTCTCACTCAGGGAAGCTAAGTTATGTTTTATTTAAAAAATACATCTACGATTAATTCATACGAAGAGATTTTTTTAAGAAATCAGAAGAAATGTTATGGCCAATCCTCTTTTACTTTAGGTTTTATTAGAACTTGAAACGTGAAACATTTTTATCAGCGATCAGAACAAATATTTAACAAGCAGGATGCCATTGAAGTAGCAGCTGAATTTTCCTGTTGGACCTGAACGCGTCGTGTTTATTGTGTGTTGTCATGGAGCCGCTCTGTGGGCGGGGTTAATGGACTGGGAGGAACTGCTGGCTGTCTGGTTTTGTGGACTCTGACTCTGGGAGCGCCTTCAGTCTGACTCTCCTCTGCTGATACAGCTACGTGTCTCTCCTGGTTTCTGGTCTCTGGTTTCCTCCTGAACAGAACCTCACTCCTCCTGTAAGTACCAGAAAACTTCCTGTCTTTAACTGTAACTGCAGCTCTGAGTGGAGGAGCTCAGCTGGGAGCTTGAAATCCGAAGGCTTGTCATTCTGTCACACCCACTGGTGGAAATTTACAGGAAAGAAGCTCCATAGAAATAAAAATACAGCTCGAGGTATTTGTTTACAAATCAAATGGAGACATTTGTGAAATGCTTTTTTTTGTGGGTGTTTGACTTTAGAGTTTATGTCCAGACAGTAGCTTCAGTTGGTGTAGAGTTACCTCATTATTATAGGAAAGAGTTTCACTGAGGTTAAGAAGCATCTAAACATCTCCTCCCAGATTCAGAGCTCAAAGCAGTTATAACAGTTAAAAGAACATTTTAACACAAACAGCATAAAACCAACTGAAAGTCAAACAACAAACCACTTTTGTTTCAACACAAACAGATAATAACAGCTTTGACATTAAGTGTAGAAAAACTAGATTTAGATCAGGTCCAGATTAACAAAGGACAGGATTTATTTGACATATCATTTAGAAGTTTGCATACAGGAAGAGTATTCTGTCTTTTACTATTTACAAACTCCCAGACTATGATGTCATCTCTGTTGGAGCTCCTTATTGGGTCAAATACAACTTTTGAGTGAAAGGGACAAACAACTATGGGCGTATTTTAAAGTATCGCCTTGAACATCGCTTGTTTTGACGACACGATGAAAAAAATCCAATCTAATGTACTTGAGCCGTGTCCAGAGGTCGGACAGGACACAGCCGCTGATCAGGCCTGAGAGCCCGATTCTGCTGTGAAGGAAGGGGGCAACAGCATCATGTGGATGGTTTTAATGCAGGAGGAACCGGTGCTGTTGGTAGATGGCATCATGGGGGAAGACCGTTATGGGGACATACTTCCACATGGACAATGTCTCTCAGCACCTCTGAAGGACAGCAAAGTCAGTGTTGAAGGGTCTATTGCAAAGGCCTGGTCTCAGTCCTGCAGATGATCAGTGGGCGGGGCTGAGAGGGGGTGTTTGTGTGAGCAAGGCAGCCTACAAGCCTGACCCGATCACACCGATTCTGTCCACAGAAATGGGCCAGAATCCAGCAGTGTGCTGTGAGAAGCTCGTGGAAGAAAACCCAAAAGTTCTGACAAGATCTTAGCAAAGTGTTGGAACCGTACTGATTGGGATGATCAGGAACCAGCACTGATACCGTAGCCTTACTGAACCAAACAATAGATAGTATCGGGTTCACAAGAATGAAGCAACAGATCTTCTAATAATATTTCAGAGGAAACCATGTATCAAGAAAGTTTTTTATTCTATTTATTGGTTTTATTCAATTAAAGTTTTCCTGAAGCTAATTTAAATGAACCTGTAATCCCAGCAGAACCATTCAGAATGATTCAGTCCATGTTTTCTATGCTCTTGTTCAGCAGTATCTGTATCATATCAGAAATGAAGAAATTGTATTGGGACCTCTTTAGATGGCTGGTAAAAGTTAGCAGCTTCATTGTTCTGGTGTTTATCTCCTGACCATCTGACACGTCTTCATTCCCAGAACCCCCCACCATGAACCAGGCCGGTCTGGTTCTACTGTAGCTAACAGCCGAGTCCAACTCAGGCCTCTAATCCATGAAACAGACATTTTTTTTCACTAAGGGAATTTCTAATATCAGTTTGTCTGAAATCTACGTTACTGTAGGTTAGAAATCTGTGCTTGGTTTGTTTGAACTGGGACCTAAATTAACAACGAACCAAACATGCGATCCTCAAACCGTTTAAGATTAGCGTCATTAGCGTCTTTGAATCTTCCTGAAAGTTGATCAACTGTAATGTATACCCAGTCAGAAAGATACATGTATTTATGTCCAAAGACAAAAGACAGACTGACATATTACACTTTTATCACTTCCTATATTTTAAAATCTTTTATTCCTTGTTCATCTGTTTTATCCTTTACTTTACAAGGTTTAGACTCTGAGGAGGAGGGACTTTAATAATATTGGGAAACCAGTAAACCTGAATTTCTGAACCAACAAAACAAGAACTGCTTGATGAGCAGAGAGTGTGTTTGTAATGATGCAGTTTGCTTAATGGTGAGAAATGACCAAAGATTAGAAATGATCATTTTGAATGATATGTAAATCAGCATTTGTAATGATGAAGGTTCAGGTTTTAAGCCAAAATGTTCTGATAAATTCAGGTTCTACAACTGACCTGTTTCCTGTTTCTGCAGATCGTCACCATGTTTCTGGCTAAGAGTTTGGTTGGAGGCATCCTGAACATTGTGAGGTGAGCACAGGGGCAGTAGGTTTCCATTTTGTTTTTGTTGTTTATGCTAAGCTAAGCTAATGAGGTTCCTGTTCTTTCCTCCAACAGCAACATCGACCCGTCTCAGTTCATGCCATCAGACCCTGTAAGTACTGACAGGAGTGAAACCCTTCCGCTCCTTTTCCACTAGTATCAACTCAGAGTGATTCGGTTAACTTGGCTTTTCCTCTAATATTTTTGGGACAGCATTACTCTTTTAGTGGAGATCGACCAGTAGCCCTTCGGTTTTGGAGGGTTTTAGGGCGTTGCCCATAGCGACCATTTTGATATCAGTCTAACTGATCCCCAATATGCTGCCAATTTCAAAATGTTACACATGCCTCAATTTAAACAAAAAATAAACCTTTATTTACAAATCAAATGTAACATTAACAATGGGTAGCAATGTGATGGGGTCAGTGTATTTGCTGGTGAATGCACCAATGAATCAGCCATTGTACTGAGTACACATGAAACACTCTGTTCTTATTTGTCTTATCATGCAAAGAATTGTGGGATACCTTGTAGCTCCCTAGCACTTATCACGCTGATCACTGACACGCTTCCTGTTTGGCTACAGAGTCCATAAACAGCAGCAGTCCAGGCTGTGGTTGATATGTTGGTGTCTCTGTAAATCACATCTCTTCAGACTGCAGAGCCGCTTTGCTAATAAAGATCCAGCCTCCAGTGAAACTTTATTTTAATGGAAAACGTACCAAACTAAAGTGAACTGACTCGTTCATCGTTAGATTTAGGTGCTAATGGAGAAGAGGCCAAACCAGCTGTTCTATCTCAGACCTGCTTTAAGCTCCAAAACAAGGCAGCAGAAAAAAAGCCTGAAGTTCTCTGAGGAGCAAATAAGACCCACAAACAGAGGGTCAGCTTGTAGGGGGTGCCGTGGAGCCATTGTTACATGAGGTGTGTCAGAGACAAAGAAGAGGTTTGATGTTGTGACAACTGTTTGTATAGCTAAATGTTGTGACATCTGATCATTAATGTGAAGATGAGCAGACTGTAACCATCTGACCTCAGTTCACACCTCAGAAATTAAAACGCCTCCAACGGGTAGAAGCTGGTAGAAAACGACTAGAAGGAGATTTGGTTCGTTCCCTGCCTTCTCCGTGTGGTTCTTTTAATGTTCACAAGGTGAAACATCTTCGGGCCTAAAGATCCGTATTCGGCCGGACGTTTGGACCTTCAGGTGATCATCTTTTGAGTAGAACAGAAGAAGTCCGGACCTTCTAGACTTGGAGTCTGATGTAACCAGACGCAGAGCTGGTTTAGGGTTCAAATGTTCACTGTGAACGCTGTGCCTGACACACTGTCCTCTCTCTGTGGGCTAACACTAGCTTCTTTCATCCCTCTGCTCTCAGCCTCCTCCCCGCAGACCTCTCAACTTCGCTGAGTCTCATGAGAACGAAGAGGAGAAGCAGTTTCGGAAAGTTTTCCAGCAGCTGGCCGGAGATGTGAGTCTGAAAAAAATAAAAGTGTTTCATTAAACCTTCTAACTCTTTATGATCTGAAGGAGGTTTTCACATTTCTACATGTTTTCCTCCTGATGCTGTTTCTCTGCTGTTCTGACTGGGAGAACTGGAACCAGAACCAGAGTTTATTCTGAGGTTCTGAAACCTCTCTGGCTTTGATGAGCTCTGTTCTCAGTGTTGAAAGAGATTTTTCCATCAAGATCAGAGTTTCTAAACGAGCTTCCCAGTCACAGATTGAAGCTGTTATCAGACTTGAACCTTAAAGCAGGTGGCGATCATCAGCTCAGGATGAGCTGCTGCTTCCTGGTTCCTCTCAGCGCTCATCCCTGAACCAAAGGACCTCTGAAGGTTGAATTTAACCTTCAATCCTCCAACTGTGGGAGGTTTAACCCAAGTCCCAACAGGTCTCGTTGATAGATGAGAACTCCTGTCCAGATGAGACGCCGTGTTTTTTGTTTGGTTTTTTTTTTGGTTTCGTGAAAGAAATAAAAAGATTTTGGCAAAATCCAAAGATGAAAACATCTGAGTTTCAAAATAAAGCAGAAGTTAAAAGATCCAATAACTTTAACTAAATTCTATCTGTTTTTTAAAGCAGCAAAACTTAAGAAAATGGGTCTGAGATCCAAACCAAGTTCTGCTCTTCTAAACTGAGGGTCAGAATCTGCTCTGCTTCACATACTTTCTGCCCTGTAGTTTGACTGAAGGTTAGTCCCGCTGTCCTCCTGTAGGGGACACTGGACTCTCAGTCCACCCAGTTATCCCCGTCAGGCTGTAGGTTTGTCCCTTCAGCAGGTTCTTAACTCTTCACCTCTCCGGTCTGCCTGCCGACTCCACCCTGAACAGTCGTGAACCTCTGCTCATTCCAACAGACCGGTTCTGCTGCCAAAGGTCCACAGCCCTGCTGAGTCTGCCTCAGATCTGGATTAATCCTCCATCTGGAGATGGCAGAAGCCTTTTGATAAACATGGAACCAGAGAAAATGTCTCAGTCATGTTTGGAGAACTTTTCTTCACTAGAGTCTCATCAGGAGCTGCTGTTGATGTTCTGCTGCCCGACAGAGAGCCTTCTGTGGAACATTTGGCTGCAGGGCGTGTGGCTCCAGCTCTGCATTCCTGCCGTTGTTTGGCTGGGCGGCGCTCACGCTTCTGTCTGTGACTCAGCTGGGGTGTGTGCACCAGTTAAACCAGTCAGCTCTCCCTGGACTTACTCTAAACCAACAGGGAGGATCTGCCGGTCACCTGGCTGAGCTGCAGGTGGGCGGAGCCTGGCGGTTACTACCACCCATGCTGCATTCAGGGATACAGGAAGGTTTAGATATTTTACTTCTCAAATTCTCAGTGTTATTTGCAGTGAGAGAGAAACCCATGGCAGCATGAGTCTGACCCAGTTTCACCACAAAGAATCTGCTAGACCAGGAATGAGAGCCTGTTGAAATCTCTGGGGTCTTTTATGGATCTTCGTGGTTTTGTTTTGTTTATTTTCCAGCAGTGAGTCAGACAGAAGAGAAACGGATCCACTGTGACTCACTTAGTTTACTGAACCCAAACACTGCTGTGGTTCTGAACAGGAAGCTGCCTCACCAAAATAAAACTAAAACAGACAGAACCATGTGAGTGATGTGAGTGTTCTGGTCGTGAAGTGGATGGAAAAGCAGTAATAGCCTCCATGAGTTCTTACAATAGAACCTGAAAAGTGCGGCCCACATTTCTACTGACCCGCAATCAGTCAGAACTCTGTAGAACCTCCTCTGGCTGCAGGTCTTCAGTGTTTTGTCCACCTCAGTCAGACCTTTGAGCAGATCCTCGGTTGGGTTCAGGTCTGGACTTTGACTAGGCCGCTCTAACACTCAGCCTAATCCATCTATTGTATCTCTGGCTGATGCTTGGGGGGGCTGACCTGACAGAAGGGGAACCTCTACCCCAGATTCTGGTCTTATTCAGCTGCATCCATCTTCCTACAAACACTGACCTGCTTCCTTGTTCCTGATGAGCATCCCCACAGCATGATGCTGCCTCCACTGTGTGACTTAAAGCCATTAGATGTTGATGTTTTGATGCGCAGCAGCTTCAGTTGGTTTCAGATTATCTGCCTGAGCTCTGCAGCCTACAGTCACCTGCTGGTGTAGCTGACAGAAGGCTCCTCTGAATAATGTGCTGTGTTTGTGTGAGCAGGACATGGAGGTGAGCCCCAATGAGCTGAAGGACATCCTCAACAGAGTCATTTCCAGACGTGAGTCATGTTTTCAGTCCTTTTCTGCTATTTCAGTTC
Source organism: Jordanella pulchra (assembly GCA_034780135.1). Taxonomy (NCBI): domain Eukaryota; kingdom Metazoa; phylum Chordata; class Actinopteri; order Cyprinodontiformes; family Cyprinodontidae; genus Jordanella; species Jordanella pulchra. The sequence continues at coordinate 8,109 of JAUZNJ010030369.1, forward strand.
TCTTCATGACAAACCATTTAAACCACCGTCCTTTTCCACTCTGTATTAAAATGTTCACCTGCAGGAGTCCAGCTTTGACTTTGTGGTTTCTTATTTCTCCTCAGATGCAAATTTGAAGACCGACGGCTTCAGCATCGAGTGCTGCAGGAGCATGGTCGCTGTCATGGATGTATCCTTTCATGAACAATCAGTTGCAGCAGAGTGGATGATGAAATCCTACAGCTTGATGCATCAGTCTGCAGGATTCCCTTTCTCTGGGCCTTCCTGCCCTTATTTCAGTTGGATCTTTGACCCTACTCTGTGCAGAGTGACAGCACCGGAAAACTGGGCTTCCATGAGTTTAAGTACCTCTGGAACAACATCAAGAAGTGGCAGAGCATCTATTTGTCCCACGACACTGATCGCTCAGGTACGATCTGCTCCAGGGAGCTGCCACAGGCCTTCAAGGAGGCAGGTAAGAAACCCGGCTTGCTCCATAGATTTTAATGATCAGAAAAGTCCAGAGAAAGGTTTAATTCCAGTGATGTTCCCAGGTTTCCCTCTGAACGATCAGCTCTTCAAACTGATCATCCGCCGCTACTGCGACGAGCATGGTGACATGGACTTTGATAATTTCATTGGTTGTGTGGTGCGGCTGGACGCCATGTGCCGTAAGTCCTTCTCCACTTCCATGCTTTTATTTCCAATCGAATCTCCGTTTATCAACTCACTCAGATTTATTTCATCCAGAACATGATTTTTAAGGAAAGATCCTTTCGGCTGATCTCTGTAACCTCTTCCTCCACATATATGATGTAATCCTTTAAAACAACAGCTGTTTAAATACAAGCTCAACATTGAGCTGTTTCTGATTAATTCTGCTTTTAAATCCTCGCTGAAACCTCCTCATTTTAGCCTCCTTGACCCTGAAACCTTTGCAATAATTGAATAGAAATGAAAACCAGTATTTTAATATGAGGTGCTGTTGTGCTTCTCAGGAGCGTTTAAGACTCTGGATAAGGACAGCAGCGGCACCATCAACCTGGACATCAAGGAGGTATTGGTTTGATTCACTCTGATGTTTTTGCTTGTCCGTCCAGATCCTCAGAGTTCAGTCCCGGCGCCCAGACTAGAGGCCAATGTAGGAGAAGAACACAGGAAAAATTTCCAGCCAAATCTTAGTTTTGAAACAACTCTGTTTTGAACTTATGAGAACAGCTACTGGTCAATAAATCTCTTCATCAGTGTGTTTCCCCATTTAAAAAGACACCACCTTTTCATTTCCTCTCCCCCTGCTTCAGACTCAGATACATGTATTTCAGCCATAACATGTCAGTTTATAGTGAGTAGATATATAATCCTGAAATGTTAAAACCTTTCATATAGTTGAAATTAATATTGATTCTTTTGATCATGAAACTTATCAAATTGTAACAAACATAAAATAGCGTATCATCAGCATACGGTTTGATTTAACCATCTTCATCTGTAGATTGTTTTTGTTTATTGAACATGATTTAGTATAAGAAATATTTTTTTATATAAAGAGAAGAGCAAAAAACTTATGAAAATAAATAAGACCCAAATTTATTGAGCCAGACATGCTTCAGACAGACTTTAGCCTGAGTATCAGGATGAATGTATCTGGATTTTGACAAAGTGTCTCTCTGTCTCACAGTGGCTTCAGCTGACGATGTACTCATAAGACAGCGAGGGGAAAACTTCAGCTTTGACCTTGTTTAACCTCTAAGTACTCGATAACGGGACCAAAAGATCAAAGAGAGTTTCCACTGTGACGAAAGAACATCTCTGCTGCACCAGTCTGTGTTTATTGAATGATTTTCAGTCCGACTAATCTGGAACCATGTTTTCAAGTGTAAAGTGACCCGACTGGAAAATAAACTTTGTTTACTTTCATCTGAGTTTTGATGTTTATTTACTTGTTTCTTGTACTTTACAGCCTAATGCACATTGGTGACACATTGTCCAAGAGAAATTGGTCTAAAGATGAGCTGTCAGATTCATTTCCATAACTGGCCATGATAAAGGGCCAGTGTCTTCTGTTCAAAATGAAACCTCTCATCTAGGACTGAACCACGTGTCGAGGTTCACATCTTGATCGGCTGATGTTGGTATTATTCTAAAAAATGGACCTGGGCCCATATTAACAACCAATGTTCCTTTCCATCTAGTTGCTGTTTTTGTTCCATTAAGGGGGGGGGGGGTGGACTAGTTACATGGTGTTTGTTTTTCAGTGATAGCGATGTGTCACAGGATTGGGAATGTTCATTTTAAACAGAGAAACCATTGTGGGCGTTTTTTTTAAAGTGTCCAAAGAGTAGAAAAAATATGATATATAATAATGGGTTAAAATCAGTTATCGACCATAAATGCAGCATTATTATCAGATATAAATATTGAGCCAGCTTTATATATTTGCTCATCCCTATTTTAACTTCATTTTATTTTAAATCAGAGCTGCCTCTCTGGTATAATTTTACTCTCATTTATTTAGCAGTTTTAGCCACTTTGTGCTGTTTAAAAGAATATATGCCTCTATTTTAAGGCATTCTGTTTTTTTGGCCCTCGCAGGCCCAGATAAATTGCCTTGAAGGGCCGGATCCGGCCTGTGGGCCTTGAGTTTGACTAACATGGCCTAAAGTATTTCCACCATCTCATGGCAGAAATTCAGCTTCTAAAAATTATTGTTCAAGTGTTAATTTCATAAAAGCAGAGAAAGAAGAACCAGAACCCTCTGGGTAGTTTCTCATCTTTAATACAAATCTGACGGTTAAATATAATTTGAATAACAGTTTGAATCCAACTGGTACAAAGGAATATTTGTACTGATTGTATCTTTGGTAAACTGTACCTTCAACCCGAGAAATAGAACGCTTTGCTCTGTAGGCTACGATGCTTTGAGCCGTTTTCACAGTCTGTTCCAAAAGTCAGGCAGGGGGCGCTGTTGAGTACCTATCAATATCAATATCAGGGATGTTCAAAGTGCGGCATGTAGCCCATTTGTTGCCCACTGAGTGGGTGTGTTTGATTTCAGCGGCTGCGTCTTCGAAGGACCCGGTTCTACCTGCTCGGAGTCCTTCTAGGACCATGAAAATGAGGCCGGAAGAGTTTTGCTCTGGATCCAAACCGGTCCAGCTCTTCTGTGGCTTTCACCGCCCCACACTCAACGTGCGCTCTGTTGCCTAGCAACCGTGAGAGTTGACACGCAGATCAGGCAAATATTGGATGCTGAACTACTTACTAATGTTCTGTTGGCTAATTTTATTGTTGACGAGCTTCAGCAGCAGAACGCAACTAAATTATACAGTAAGAGTATTTGGATGATTTTCAGTTACTAGCCCCCTCTTATTAAATTATCTTATTTAATAAATAATTTTGATTTACTTATTTATTTATTTTTATTATTTAAATCTTTTTATGTACCTTGTTCCAATTTCTACATGATTAAATATGTTGACAGGAGTTATTATATTTCATTTTTCTAATGTTTGTTATTGACGCCTTGAGTTTGTCATTGTATGCTTGTTTATTCAATTAATAAAAAAAAGCATTTCTAAGATAACAGTTTAAAAAAAAGGTTGCATTCGATGGTCGTATACGAAGGAAAATCTTATCGGAACAGGCCGTGGCGCCGCGCTATGACGTAACCGGCCCACAAATCCGGCCTCCGCAGGATGCAGCCACCGATCCGAACGCAGGCTTTGATTCAAACTTGTACTGAATCTGGTTTAAAGCTCAGGCTGTAAATGCAGAAAAAAAATAATAATTATAACATAATGTTTCCACCTTTTATGATTCACATTCTGCTTGGTATTTATTTTAATGCAAAAAGGAAACAAAAACCTGGTAAAAATCTGATTGAAATGGGCTCATTTATTTAAGTTGACAAATAAAGCTGGAGTGAGGCTGTTGGAATATGTTTCTTGTCTCATTGAAATATTGTTTTATAAGCTTATTGTTTAGCAATTATAAAAATAATTTTTAATTGTAATAAAATCCTCTGCCTCACTTCATGTTGATATTTTTGGCACCTCATGGCAAAAAACTTCGGTACATCTATGGAATCTTTATGCTCTTCTCAATCTATGACTTTGTTGTTTTCCTGATATAAACTTCATGACAATATAGACAAGATTATGTCCCCGATGAATTTCTCCATCCTGCACCAGACTAACCAGCAAAGTATCATCTGCGAACTTGAGAAGGCACCTGTTTTTAGATGCAGTCACACCCTTCACCCCTCAGGTGCCTGGATAGGACACCAGTCGACCTACATGTTAAAAAGTCTAAGATTCATTTCAATGAGCCAACGTCAAGATTTCAAAGGCGTAGGAGTTTGTTCCCAAAAATATGGGGTTGAATTAAAAGCTAAATACTAAGCTGCAAACTAAAGTTTTGCATGTTTTTTCACCCTTGAGATGTGAGTCCCAGGGAGGAGGGGGTACAGCTGCTGCACTGATCAGCCTGCAGATCTGATGTTTTCCTGAGAAAAGATGTCCGAGATTTTGGAATGATGGATCCGAGCACTGAAATGTTCAAAATAACCTAATTATTATTCTTCATTCATTATTGACAAAAGGTCTGAATCCCACACTTTTACCAAAATATAATATAAAAACAAGTTTGTTGGTTCTTTAACGTAATTTAATATGAGATTAAAGTCCTCTAACCCTCAACAACCTGCAGCATCCCTAAAAACAAAACAAAACATCTGCTCAAACAAAACTGCCTTTTTTTCTAATATGAATTGAAATAAATGATCTCACTGCTTTCTAAAGATACCTTCTGAATCAACCAAACTCTAAATAAGGAGATCAACCTTTTCCCTGGGTCTGAGTAACATTGATCAGATTACAAATCCCACATTTTAAGATATATTTTAGGCCTCCTCCTAAGTTCCTGTCTGGATCTTGGATCACTTTTTCTTTCTTTTCTTGGACCTTCACAGTTGAATCTTTCTCCTTGTGCAGTGCACTGAAGCCCCTAATTATAGCTGAAAAATCTTACACCTAATTTTGATGATATTTCGAGAAGCATGAGGGAAATTAAATGTTTTGGTTGAATTAATTCAAAAAAATATAGTTGTTCTTTTTATTTTCCACATAAAACAACACAATTTAGAGTTAGAGAACATTTTAAAAGACAGTTTAGAGTATCTACTTTCCTGTTTATTCATAACTGCTTTTTTTACTTTTAATTTTTAATTTAAACAGTTCAACTTGCATTTTCTGCTGCTATTAGTCTTATTCTAGTGTTTATGGATATTTTGTTGGCCTTTAGTTTAGCTCAAGACACACTAAGAGTTTCCTAACTGATGAGCAAACAAAAGCCTGAAAGGGGGGAGGCCGGTTTCATTGCCTTTAAACAAGAAACGGCTTCTGCACAGTGTGTGTTTTTAGTCGGTTCAATGGTAAAAAATGGAACTGACCAACAGGTGGCGGCAGCGAGCTAGATGTGTCGGGATTCGTCTTCTTTTAAACACTTTGATTTCTAAGCTTAAGAAAGGAGAAATATTTTTTTACAGAACATAATTTAATCAAATTGAAACTCATTTGATTTACTGTAGCGACATATTGCTGTTTTTTAATCAGTAAGGGTCACTTCTGTAGGTGGGGAGTGTGTATGTTTTGATGAGGGAGGGGCCGGAGATGAGGAAGAGGATGAGGGAGGCAGTGATGCTGAAAAGGAGCAACAGGTTCGGACTGCAGCCTGCTGACAGATTCTGAAGGAAACAATCAGAAATCAGGAAGGTCAAGAGAAGATCTGATGAAGGTAGGAAAGTTTCTCTCTGCTGTTTTAGAAACTGGGAGCTGATTGGAGAGATAAAGACTGGACGGGTAGGAAGAGGATGTTGAAAAGGAAAGAGTTAGATAAAATACAAAAGACCTGACAGTTGAGATTTCAATTTCATTTTATTTACCCAGTTTTGAAGTCAGTTTAAATTAATAAAGGATATTTTAAAGTTTAAATAAACACATCCTCAACACTTTTACTCCCATCTGTTAATTTAAAGGTTAATAAGAAAACTTTAAAGAAGGAGCAGATAGATGATAGATAGATAGGTTATTGCACAAAATACTGAGGCAATGATCCAGTCCTGAAAAAGTGACCCTGGCTCACAGGAAAGTAATGGATGTTATTCCACTGGGTGGTGGAGCGTCGGCGTAATGAGGTTCATGTTTGCAAGATCAGATCAGGAGAGATTTGTCTCCAGGACCTCTTCTCCAAATGATGTGAGCCTGTTTTACATAAAGGAGCTCATTAGGGATGTCTGCAAAGAAGCTGCTGAGTGGTTTTATAGAATGAAGAGGAAACACCTGATTTAATTTAGTGAATCATGAAATAAAACATGCAAAGAGTCATGGATGGATGTGTGGCAAGGTGAACACTACAGAGGGCCCGGGAGGGATTTAATCCCAAGACTGCTGGGTGAAAGTCATACGCATCAACCAGTCAGCCAAAGGGATATCCACTTGGCCAAGTAGCTGAGGAGGATCAGTTGGAGGCATAGTGACAGGACCCCACACTGTCACAGATGGATGGATGGATGAATGGATGGATGGATGGATGGATGGATGGATGGATGGATGGATGGATGGATGGATTATGGATGGATGATGGATGGATGGATGGATGGATGGATGGATTATGGATGGATGTATGGATGGATTGATGGATGGATGGATGGATGGATGGATGGATGGATGGATGGA
>JAUZNJ010030370.1:0-14821 GCA_034780135.1 Jordanella pulchra
AGATAGATAGATAGATAGATAGATAGATAGATAGATAGATAGATAGATAGATAGATAGATAGATAGATAGATTTTGCACAATAAAAAAATGGTTAACCATTAACGAGAGCATATCCCAATAACAGCACCCAGCATATTGTGAATCTTGATGTACATAAAATTTACTTGATACACATCTTTAAAAACCATCAAGATCTTAGATCATAGAATTGATTTTAACGCAGAGTGGATTTGTAGATGCTATACTAAATTATAATATTCAGCGTCAAAATACCAAATTGTACTTTTGAAACAGAGATGGAAGGGTTATTTTTTGAGGAAAGAGCATTCTTCACAGATTACAAAGGTACAATCATAAAAGAGCATCCCACTGTCCAATCAGCTTCTTGACCCACGCAGTGCTCCAAGTGACTCAGCTAAAAGTTTTCATCAACCACCTGCTGGCTGCACTCCTCTACAGGTCTGCTTCAACAGACTGCAAAATGCTGCCCTGCCTTCTTGTGGGTTAGATTCATGAGAAGAGTTCAGGTTTTTAAGCTGTTAATGTCCAGCTGCAGTGCATAAGTCTGTTAGCCTCTATATTTTGTTTTTATTTTATTAGAAAAGAGCTGATAGGCAGTCTTAATGTACTTCTACCATTTTAAAATGTTTATAATCTGAAAAGAAATTTGATCATCAGATTCACATTCGATCATTATTGAAACAGAATCTAGTTACAGCTGTTGTTGTACAGCTGAGAAGGGAACAAGTGGTATTTCAATTAAGAGCAACAGTCAAATATAAAACTGGGCCAAGAGGCAAAATAGTATTTAAATCATTACATAGAATTTGGTAGTAATGGAGTTTTGTGATCTGATTTTTTTTTAAGTCTTTTTTTACTACAGCTGTTGGCTTTAGCCTCAGAGCCTAATAAACTTGCATTTATACATAACAAAGATCCTTTTAGATTTTTATACTTTCAACATAGTGGGCCATCAATAGAATCCCTTCTAAAATTTGAACTACCCCTTTTATTTTCTTAAATTTAAAGAATAATGAACTCATGCCCAAACATGAAGATAAGCTTAGTTGTAATATCATAGGGTTTTTTTCATGTTTTCATTTTCATTTTTTTTAAATTGCTCCCAGATAGGTAAGATTTTAAAATACTTATATATGTGAACAATTTTATGGATTACTATCTCCATATATGCCTTTTTGCTTGCTGTTTTTATTCTTGCTTCAAACCAGCATTAACTTTTCCACTTGAAACCAGCACTAACTTTGCAACCTTCATAAAACATTATTATTGCTTTTATGATTATAAGTCGACTTACAACTAGTGCAATGACACCTCTGTCATGGCGCAAAGAGGTCTGTATCACTTTCACCGGCACTAAGCAACTTTGAGGAAGGTGACAGGAACCTGCCACACAGAACAGCTACAAATGTGCAGACTGCTTTACTGCCTATGTCACTACCCACTTTCCACATTCGTTATAAAGACGAAAGTCAATGCAACTAGATTTCTCTGAGAGACTGTATATTCGTGCAAATTGTGCAGGGTTGATATTCAGGCAATGCAGCACATTCATGCTGGGATCTGTGCATGTGTTTACTGTAAAATTATCAAACATAACATTATATTTATCAGTTTCAAGGCTCAAGGTGGTGCAGGAATATGGTACAAAACCAACATTTAAAATTTCTTATTTTCAACATCATCATGTGACATTGTTTCACCACAATTAGACTGCTTCATCGCTATCCATATTTCACTCAGCCACTGGAAACAGAAATTTAGCCCAAAGCACTGGTGCTCTTGTGAAATTCTGTCTTCCTTCAGACAAAACAATACAGCGTTTGTCCACTGGGCGGAGCCAAAAACAAGTAACACTGAAAGTTCTTTAGAACTACTTCAATTGTCTATGCATGCCAGGCATTTTTGTTTTATTTATATTTTATAACCAGGACAACTCTGTTGAGATTTGAAACCTCTTGTTCCAATGAGTCACGACAAAAATGCAGCAACAAATTAAAATACGTAAAGAAAAACAACAAACTGCAAAAAAACAGGTCCGCATAATTGGATCATTCTTGACAGCTTATAGTTTGGGTGTAAAAGCACTCAATTAGTTAAAGTAATTTTAAAGCTTTATAAAGCAAGTTGAAGGAGGAGAGAACCTTGTCAATGTTTTGTCATGTTTCTGTGGTACCGTCATTGTGCCACCAATGGGCCCAGCATACTTACTATAGTGTTTTACTAGTTCTGCATGCACACATGTGTACGGATAATTTTCTGAACTGCTGTTAATATTTATCTTAGATTAGATCATTTCTGAACTCTTGGTACAAAGGGTTGCTTTTTGTTGCTTTTTTAAGATACTAACTTAACACCAAAATACAATATATAAAACTGCAAGCACAAATTGGTAATATGAGACTAAGGAAAGTTTTTTGACCTACCTCAAAAAATGATACACTCACAGAAAAAGAGCCTTCTTTATGTGACAGTAATTATGGTAATGAGTTTTTCTCTACAGGGTACAAGTGTGCATGAACTATAAACAAGATTATTTGTATTGAGGGACTGAGGAGAGAGTTGAAGGTTGGTTGCCTAACAGATGTAAGTGGACAATAAGGTCGTCGTGACAAAAAGTGTGACGGGCAGCTTGTTTATTGAAAACTATTCATCCTAAACAGTCAAGCATTTGTTGGGGTAATTTTAAACTTTTCATTTCAATAGAAGAGTGTGGGATGAAGCTAAGAGAGCGGATAGTATTCTCTCTGCTCATTCAAGCTCAGTTTTATTGAGTGCTCTCAGCTTTGTTCCAGTTTTGCTTTAAAAACATTGTGAATAACCCACATAGTTCTGCTTTTCTTTCACAGTATATTTCATATGAAGATTCTTTGCAATTGAACATATTTTTTTGTAAACACTACAATTAGAATTTGTTTATTTAAAAAAAAGCCACATTTCTCATTTTGTATAGTTTTGCTCTCTCTTCTTTAAAATAGCTGAAGAAGGTGAGGAAAACGTAAAAAATCTAATTAAATGCTGAATTAAAGTAACCATTGTTGCTGCTAAAATACTATTAAAATGGAAACAGGTTAATTCAAAATTAGTTTCTGCTTTCTTTATAGTTTGATATTCTATGTGGAGTAGAATTTATAATCTTTGGGCAGTTAAGTGCCTAGTTAAATAAGGGGCCATATATATATATATATATATATATACAAACATATCTTTAATGAAGAGCTTTCTACAGCTTTTTATTTACTATTCAAGCATATTGGTTAGAAACAAGTTTTTGTTATTTAACTGGTTTTAATGATGTCTCTCACGTTCCCTAGAAAACTGAATATGTTTAGCACGTGCAAACAACCTTTCAAACCAAATTTTGCACATCCGTCTTATATTCGTAACTCCAGCAAAGAAACATGTGAGCCTTGAATTGCACTGTCAAGCTGGCATCATATTTCAGGGCTAATGAATTTCATCCACTTTTTTTTTTATTAGACACCCATGTTCATTTTTATAAAATGTCAAGGTAAAAAGTAAACATGAAGTCAGCTAAAGATATTTAGTGGAAACCGGGAAGTAAACTGCTGGAAAGCTGGCTTTGCAAAAGAAGGAGAGGAAAGTGACTAAATTAATCCTACCTTTTTGTAAATTGATTAACTTGTGTGGTTGATGTTATTAGAATTAGTTTTGTAGTCTTTATATAAGTTACAATACAGGCTCAAACTGGAAGGTAACCAGACTGTCGCTCTAGTTTTATGAAGATGTTTTATCACCTAACCAGGAATATTTGTCAAATTGGTGTCCGGCTAAATTGAGTTATGGTTGCCTTCCAATTATAGCCTGTTTTGTTGCTGTGATGACCCAGATACCTGAGAATTTACACAGGCAAAGTGTTTAAAATTCAAATATTTTAAAAACTATGTGTAGGTAGCTGGTGGGATAAACAGATCTTGACTGTACTTCATTTTATTAACAATACGTTTTCCATTGTATTATTGTACGAATCTTTTTTTAATCATCAAGTGCATCATCACTTTGCTTGTCCTCTCAACAATAACGTCAGCCTACATTTCAATCTGAAAAACTCACAAAAAGAGAAAGGCAGTTAGAAGAGTTTATTGAAACAATATTTAAGACTTTGGCGCTCAGGCCTCGGCAGGGTAACAATCATTTTATTCTGATTATATGCATCAGCTGCTGAATGAGAACAGGGACCTTCTGCAAATGGTCCTTAGATAATGGTGCTTCAGGTGATGACTCCTCACAGCTATTAAAACACTTGACGCCACCTATATGTCCTCTTAATTGCTTGGATGTCTTCAAATTAACATTATCATCTCTGAAACTCTGTCAATTTTGCCTAAAGTAAAGAATACATTATTTTTTTACTAAGCCACTGAAATATCCCTAGATCTCAACTAACCTTGCTGCTTATCATATTTTTGCGCAAAACAACAAAACTGTGAACTTGCCTGTATGTCTGTGATGGATTCTTTAAGCAACTCCAGTTAGCAAAGTTGGAATTATTCTTTGAGATACAGCAAGATGTTGTCTGACTACAAACAGTCCACACTGGTCATATTTGCACCAGCATACCATCTGCTTTGTAGATAAGACTCTGAAATTGAGTAGAAAAATATTTCTTTCATTTTTCTTTCATCAAAAAACAGTTTAATGTGTCAAGGTTTGGTCACCACAAAGCAAGTTATAGCTTTTTATGAATTAAGGAAATTCTGTATCAGGTACTATTCTGGCCATTAAGTTAAATCTTTTTTGTATTTTGTAAAAAAATCTTTGAGTTAGTGTCTCCAGTCTCTGGGTTAACCGTTTTGATTTTTCAAACTGTATATAATACTTTTGGATTTATGACTTGGGTTTTCTTTTATTACATGTTTTACTGTGTTATGAAACGGTGTTTTAAATCAGAAGGCAATAACCATCATTGGAGACATAAATATCTCTTGGCTTGTTTTAAAGATGTCTTTTCTGGGGGAGGGGAGAAGAAAAATGAATAAAATAAACTCTAAACTTTCTCTCCCACAGCCTTTTTCATACATAGTGTCAGAGCTGAAAGCTCCATCCAAACTTGATGGGCCTTATAATATGATTTCTCCCCAGATAAAAGCTTATAATGCATCCTCATATCCACTCAGGCCAGTTTAACACAATAGAGTTTTTCATTTTCTCCCCTCTCTGTTTGGTTTCTGTAAGAGCTGCTGAAGCCTCACAAAAAGAAGCCACACTGAATAGTTTTTAATGCACAGGCATTGACTTGGGGTCATGCTCTTTATTTGAGATTCTTCAGGGAGGTATAAAAAGCTATTCATTGATTTTGCACCTTTCTAAAATTTCTTAAATTATAATGCAATTCATTGATGTATTCATAATTATAAGACTTTTTTTTAATAACTTGGTTCACATCTTATTGAATCATTCCTTTCATTCCTTTCTTTGGATTGTTTTCACTTTTGTGATTTATTTGCTCATTTCCCTTCGCTAATAAGATCTTTAACTTCTGCATATGCCTTCATTAGGGTTTGTTGTTAGTGCAATACCCACATGCCATTTTATATTAATGTTTTAAGTTCACCAGGGCTTCCTGCATATTTACTTTAGTTTTTATATCCTCTATACTCAGCTAAATGAGCATAAATAAAAATTTTTACTGCATGGCATCTAAACGTTTTCTAAACCTTTGCATTATTTAATTTGCAGTGCTGCTGAATACCCAACATTATGTTGTATTTAAAAAAGGTCTCATGAGGAAGTCCTTCATTTTAAGAGTGTATAGAAATCATCGAAACCTTATATAAATAAATCATAATTCATTTTCAATGTTTTTTTTTTTTAAACTTATGTATTTTTTTTTTATCTTTAGGCTTAACATGTTAAAGCTTCATTGTCAGCACCTCAACTGGATGCTATGACCTTAAACCTCAGCCGCCCCATGCCTGGGGTTGAAATGGTAATGTGGTGCTTGTTCCACCTCTCCATCACTTTGGGGGTGTTGGTGTGTGTTTGGATCCAGCAGCTGCGTCCTCCGAAGGGCCCGCTTACCTGGACTGGGTCCATTGAAGACTGTGGAAATAAGACCGGAAGAGTTTATCTAAAGACAGGAACAGGTCTGCTCTCCTCTGACTGTCATCACCCCTCACTCAGTGTAAGCTCTGTCACCTAGCAACTGTGACAGTTTAAGGCAGACAAAAACAGATGTCGAACTTCTTACTACTGTTCTGTGTGCTAATTTTATTTTTTGAAGAGCTTCAGTAACAGTAATGTTGTAGTAGATATGAGATTTGTAGTCGCTACACTGCAGTGATATTGGAATATCTGCTTAAATGTCAGCCAAGCCCATTTGCACAGGGACGGATAAAACCTTCCGATACACCAAACATTACCCGCAACTTACTAACCATTTAAATGAACTAGTTTTATTTAAGAGAAAACTATTCACATACTCGTATTATATAAAACTGTGCTTACAATATTCACCACTGTTTGTCGCCATTTCCCTTTTTCCTCTGAGCACGGTGCAGCCAGTTTGCTTGGTAATTAATCAAGGATATGCAAGGCTATAAAGGACACCCCAGACCCGTCCTTCCAAGCGGGTGAAAAGAAGCCTGCATTTGTCAGTCACATATAATATTAATATTATATGTGACTGACAAATTATTAATATTAACAGGCCACGGAGCACAAATCTGGCCTTCAGAGGAGATATCCGCTTGACCCAAACACACTGTTGGATTGAAAAATGTTGAAGACCTCTGTTAGAGCTGATGATCCAAGAAAGAAGGATAGACATAGTGATTTTTATGTAGTTTTTTCCTAAGCAGTAATCATGTTTTCATCAATAACAACATGTTGGCCTGCTCAAAGGTTCGTATAGGTTTTTTTCTTTTCTTTTCCCCCTACCAAATGTAAGAGAACCCAAACCTTCATCAATGTTTTCTATTAAATGTATACCAGGCCTTTGGGTTTAGTTTTGTCAGTAGTGGTTTCTGTGTAAGAATTCTCCAATGGTGATTTCTGTCCAGTCACAAATGCTGACTTTAACCAGGGCAGATGAGGTATGAGGTGGTTTAGCTTCTAGCTGCACTCTTTGAATAGTTTAGATAAGCTCCCCTCTCCTGGGAAGGTTCACTGCTATTTTATGATTTTTCATTGGTAACAATTACGCTGTGGTTTAATTAATTCAGAAATACTTCATTGTTCCACAAATGAAATCAAATTAACTCACTCTTCAGAAGTGTTAGAAATTGTTCTGTAATCTTTTCTAGGTTTAAACATGTTAGAGATTTTGTTTCTTTCTTTAAACCACAAAATTATTGTCTTCATCTTTTAGCCTTCTTCATCTTGTCAGACAGGTTCCATAGAACCGTTTTCTTGATTGCACAGGCAAAGACACCTGGATGTGGTAGATGCAATGAATAAAAAAAAAGTTTAATATTTGAATAACACTTAATAACAAACTTAATAGTTTAAGGAGGCATTATTATCTCTTTTCAGGTGGTCCATATAGATTTTTATAATAAATGACATAAAACTACTGTTTAGTCTGTTAGAATGTAAAAAAAAAAAAATTTAAAAATTGGGTGTCAAATGTGCAAAAAAGTGAAAAAATCCATAATCAGCAAGGTACATGTGCTTTATGTTGAACATTTATACATACTATATGTGTTTTTTGGGTGCAAGGGAAAAAAGGGTAACTTGGGAGCATGCTGAATGCTTTATTTCTGATTTGTGCTTGAGCTGTGATGTGCTGCTCCCAAAACAATTTCTGCTCTATTGTTTTCTATCATTCACTTTCGCTGTATGAGCCTGTCACAGCGGTGGCTGACACTGATGGACTGACACAGACGGATTAAACACTGGTTGTCAAATGGTCTCTTTCCTCTGCGGCAGAGCATCCATCCAGTGCAGAGCCTTTCTGCTTCAGTCGATTCCACACGTTGGAAGGGATCAAATCTCTAATTGACTTCAGTTAGTGAAGGGACATGTTCTGGCTGTGTTTGATTATCAGAAGACATACAGGGCCTTGACACAGGCTTGTACAGTGCAATTATATTATTTTGATCGGATTTAAAAAAAAAAAGAAAAGCTTATTCTCTGACCTGTTAACTTGAAGTCTGAAAGGAATCCTAATTTTCTGGGATAGGCAAAGGTTCATAACTATACATATCGGCTAAAACAGCTTAATTTTAATTTCACAAGCGGCTGAGAAAGTACTTTTTTTGTTCTTAATCAGTAACAAGGACGAGGAATAGTTTTGGCTGAACAATTTAGCCCTTTTCTTTTCAGAAATATTATATCTTATAGAAATTTGCTGGGTTAGCTTGCAGGGACCTAACATCAAGCCATAGTGTGTAAATTGTCAAAAGGAGTGAAGCAAGGGCCTTAGACATATCATTCATCAAACCTTTACAAAGGATGTTTGTTTGGGATTAACATCTTATATTAATACCTATCTATTCTAGGTTTCAACAAGCTGATTAAAAATTCTTACACTAATAACAGGAATTGGTCATTTTGTTAAGTTAAGCAACTTCTCATAATCAAGGTCGGACACATTGTTTTTACCCACCACTTGTTTTCTATGCGTTTACCATCTAAATACAAAAGTGTTAAGAAGGGCAAATTCTTGTGTTGTAGCACAAAAAAGTAGGCCAAAAAATAGAGGTTGCAAAATAAGTTTTTTTCTCTCATTTTATAATTACAAAATATTCTTTATTTTACTTTATATTTTAAAAGATTTTATCTTTATACTGTTAAAATTGTGTTTGTACAGTAAGACATCTTCTTGTATACTGTCTACTTGTATATTCATTATTAGTTTTGTAATTTTTACTTTTTATTTTGTCATGATCATCATATTACCATCATCTCCAGTGATTTAAACTGGATTTACATGCCACCCTGTACCCCAAAAAGACTAGTAGCACAAACAATTCCTTCATTTGCATTATATAGTGCTGTCAAAACCACTTTTCCACCTGCCTTCCAATGCAAATGCAATCTTTATCACTGGCAACCACCCACTGATTGTATGCGCAACTTTTTTTTAGCACAAGCAATTTGGCGCTCCTTATTTGCATATCAGGCCAACAGACTTAAAAAATGACTAAAAAGTGACACAAAACTTTAATTTTAGAGATATATATTAGGAATTCTTTTAGATTCCTCTTTTGGCAACAACTTATACAAGCAGATTTTATATGCAGCATGTTTCACTGTCAAAGTACTGCAGTAAGTGCTGTTTGCCTCATGCGAGGGCTTAAAATTCAAAGCATTGTTCTTGACATCCAAAATTTAATGAGATATCTGGCATGCAAAGGTATACCTAAAGCTTGAGAGTGCTGATCATCAAGAAAATGAGCTACTCAAATATTAACACTATCATGCATGACAGAAATTTGCAATTACCTACCTGCACAGGCCAAATGCCTCCCAAAGAGAGGTTTTATAGTCAAGCAAGACAAAAATCAAGCTATTTGATCATCATACCATGAAGAATGCTTAAGGGAGTTAAGACTGGACTCCCAGACCTTAAGTGCCCCAAGCTTGGTAGGGATAAGATTATCCTCAGGGTCTCTTTTGAGACCAATGATACCAGTGCATTGCCCAAAGTGAGTTGAATGATAAAGATTCAGCAATACTGCTGTTTTTTAACTTACCTCAAATCAACAGCCATAAGGTTGAAACATGGATACAATTCAGTGTTGGAACAGGACAATGATATTATACAGAGATCAGAATGGGTTTTCGAATGGATAAAGCTGGCTTACATTAAGCTTCAAAAATGCCCCTTAACCATAACTGAAGTAAATGAAATCCAAAATGTCAAGCTTGTTCACATTGTTGTTGTTCCTAAAATTTTGTCTGCCCCTCAGTTTTATCATCCTGGAAAAATAGCAGTTTAAATGCATCTGGTTAATTCTGTATACACAGTTCAATGTATGAGTGTATGTGAATTTCTAAACTGAACTGTCTAAATGTAGTATGTAGAGAATGAAAAAAATCTTAAACCTAATAGAACAAAAACCTGTCAAAAGCAAAATGGATATTGTAGTTTAATGTTTGAGATGCTGCACAGTTATCAAAAAATAATGGACCATGCTATACTATGCACAGCAGGTTTCTAATCCAAAGAGTGGCAGAGTAATAAGAACTTCCGTTATCTGTTTTATTGTCCTCAGGAAGCAAGGAAATCAAGCTGGAACACTAGCATTGAGTCGTGATCTGAACATAATGCATTCCCTACAGCCAATCCAATCAAAGGTTTCTATATTGCCTCAGCAAACAGTTGAACCAAACCATTTATTTAGCATTACAAAATATACATATACAGTATCATATTTAAAGGGAGGTGCTTCAACCATATTGTATTTAGTGTCATTTAGTGATAATTATTGCTTGTAATTTGTACAGTTTATAGCTGTCTTTCATGATGAAAGTAATTTAAAATAAGGGGGGGGAATCCTAAATTCTGATATGATCTGCAAACAAAGAAAGTAATATCAAAATTTCACATTACTGCTGTAGGAGCTGTAAGAGATGATTAATGTATGACAAAAGAGAAAATACCACTTAGCAGCAGTGGAATCCATTTCTGTCACTTCGAAATTTTTGGAGGGTTTTTTTTTTTTTAACTCAAGTGTCACTTTTTTTAAAGCTAAACCCACTAATTATGAAAATGGTCATATCTTCTTAAAAGGTTCTACCTATTAACAAAGAAAAAAAATAAATACTCTTTTCAAATATTAGTCCACTGTTTTATGGAGAATTTTGTTTAAATTTCTTTAAAGATATTTCCTACTTTTTCCTTCAAACATGGAAGCTTTCTTTCTATTACTTCTCAGAAACTTCTATTCGATCTTTCTTCTACTCCTGTAAATAGATAAACCCCAGAAAAATAACCTCCCTCTTTCCTAATGTGTTTTAAATAGGCTCCAGTCTTGAGTCAGTCCTAAATGGGAACACGAAAAAGGAGAAATTATAGTTTTTCTTTTCCAACCGTCCTGCATGTGAACAGAACTAAAGAAAATGCATATACCTTATCAAAAAGGGCTTAAATAACAAGGCAAAACACTTAACACAAATTAGAAAGATAATATCCATGTTGGAAATAAATAACAGAAATAGTTCAGACTGAAGCAAAATCCGGATTTGATTTAGTTCCTCTAGTTGGTTAATAATTGCTTGTTGCATTCTTATTGCCTTAATTCTTCCTGGAGGAGATATTTGGACCTAAGTATATAAGACAGGATGGTATAAGACAGGATGTGTCATGTTTACATGATAACATTTCATATTTCCTGGCATGAAAATATTGCTGCTGAAAATTGAGCGCTGCCTAAGACCAAGCTGTGCACATTGTGGCCTCAGTTTCCTGTAGCCCATCTTCCTCAAGGTACAACGTGATGTGTAATCAGAGATTGCATTTTGCCTGCCTTGCTGATAACAAGGTAGTTGGAGCTAGAGTTGCCTCTCTGTCACTTTATATCGGTCTGCTCATTCCCTTGAAACATCAAAGCTGCTTTTTGTCTAAATAACTGCAGCTAACTGGGAATTTCCTTTTTTTCTTTGCTATTCTGTGTAAACTCAACAGATTGTGTAACAACATTTCAGTAGATTAACAGTTTCTGAAATACAGACCAGCCTGTCATTCATTTATAATCATGCCATTTTCAAAGTCACTTCTAAGGCTACTTTCTTCCACTTTTAATGCTCAGTTTGAACTTCAGCTAGTTGTTTTTATAACATCTTATTGTCTCCACATTTTAAGTTTCTGCCATATCATTAGCTGATTTGAAGTGGGATGGAAACAAACCTCAACTGTTTCCTGGAGTGGGAAGATAACAGCTTCATCTGGGGCACTTTGTGGGCCACAGTTGCTGCTCCTCTGCATCTTAAGGAGTTAGCAAAGATGCTTTAGGCATGTGATCAAGATACCTCCTAGGTGTCTCTCTTAGGAGGTTTTCTGCTCACATCTCACAGGGAGGGGAACCCCAGGGCAGACAGAAAGCTGCTGAGGGATCCTATATCCCTTCTGATGTAGGAAAGCCTTGGGATCTTCAAGAACATAAAGAGTGTTGAAGAAAAGCAGGAGATGGGTGGATGGATTTTTTTTTTTATTTCAGTGTGTACCCTGGAATTGTATTTTTATTGTTCGCAAATGTTAATGGAAATCTGGGTAATAAACACAAAAGACAATTAAATGTTTTTTTAAAAAAAAACATGATCCAAACAGTTGTTATAAATGATTTGCTTTTATTTGCATGAGACCAACCAGAAACCATGTTTGCTATTAAATGATCTTGGTCACTGGATTACCCATCATACAATTTTCCATTTTGATTAAATTTTAGTGCACACTGACTACAATATGAGACTGGGTTTGCAATTTTTTACTTGGAAAACAATGGCTTTCAGTTCAAATTCACCACAGGCTACAAATTTATTCCTCCACCTGTTTATTAAGGTGGAGGAAAAAAAATCCTAAATGTGTTAAATACAGATTTATTACTAGTTGTGCATTTCTTTGCAAAGTAACAAGCTTCGACTTCATAGACCAAATGTTTTTTGAAAAATTAAAAATTGATATGTCTTACTGTCTTACTATTGGAATGAGGCTAGACTGCGATAGACGCTTGTCTTGTGTACAAAGCAAAGAAACAGTACATTTAGGTACAACATGCCAACCTTCAGGGAAGCAACATCAAAAAGTAAATGAAAATCTTTTGCCAACAGCAAACAGACAACTGCCAAACAGGAAAACATTTCTGTGGCACACCCGGCTCAGCATGACACTGAGCCTTGAATATAACATTAATATATACAGTAGCCTTTGGACAGCTTAAGGAATACGAAGCTATCAGTAGTGACAGCCTGAAGGCAAAGCTTCTTGCTCAGTTGCTGTCAGACAATTCTCTTGATTGTTTTAGGCAGCATTGAGCCTCGACTTGTCATTTCCATGCCCCGTGCATTACCCCCGAGTGCTTAGCATCCCGGATATGTCTGGGCCATTATCGAGTATTCTTTAGGATTTGCTGCTGCTGTCTCATGTGCCACAGGTGTGTATGGTTTTAGCTGTGTAATTCAGACACACAGTCATCAAAGAGTTGGAACTGTATAAGAGGTAAGCCACCTTACTGTAGGTATTACATAAAGATACAGCAGGTTACAAATACCAAAGCTCAAATAAAGACAAGCTTTAGTTAGGTATTTTTATTGTTTATCAAATAAATATTTTGTTCCCTCTGCATTTAAATCTAGAAGCGTATCGTTTTTACTTTTTATTTGACTTCACTACCTTCATAAAAAGCCCTGTCAATGGCAATCAGGCCATATTATTCTGAAGTTTGATTAAAGGCCTGTTTGATAAGAGTTAATGGTCTCCATAGTGACAAGAGAGTTGGTTTTTTTTTACCCTGACAGATAATTATCTAACTGATGACAGGGGAACAGGATTTAAGATGAGAATTGTCTCAAGTTTAACCCTCAAGATGTCAAACTTTTATACACTACATCCTAAGGAGTCCAATTTAACAGGCATGAAGGTAAAAATAACTGAAACAACTACAGATGTTTTCATTTCTTTATATTTCAGAGATCCCATTTGAATGCTGCCCATTCGTGGCAATAAGACTCTTCATAAGAGAAGACCTAACAGACGGAGAACTCTTGCATATCAGCAACACATTTTTGTGACAATGAAATTAGCTAAGAAAAAAATGTTTTTGTCGCTGTACATATTAAGTCCTAAAAGAGCCCATATGTCTCAGCTTTGAACAGTAATCTCTTATGGTGTAGATTTAGGGCATCTTCAGTTCTCAATCATCAGGAAAAAAGTTGTCAGGTTTCAGCTTCCATAAAAATTTTTTTTTGGTGTCAGGTCTCAGGGAAAAAAAAGGACCATGAAAGAAGAAGAATGCAGGAAGATTTCTCAGACATGTATGAATAAAGTGTGACAGTGTGGGGTCATGTCACCACTCCTCAGACTGATCATGCGACTAATTGGCTACTTGGGATATCCCTTTGGCTGACTGGTCGGCATGCGAGACTTTGAAACTTTGAAAAATTATAAAACTAGTAGTATGTGTTTTGTAATGGTAATAGTATTGCACAACACATATAAAGTACTTTAATATATATGCATCTGCTATGAACATTCATATAAGTAATGTTATCTGATCTTGTGCTGTGCAGATAACTGAGGAAGATTCATTCACCTTGACATGCTAAATGCCTAAAGTGACAGACACATCAGTGTTAGATTATTTTTTGCATAATGCAGAAGATACCATAAGTGAAGAGGGGGAGGATGTCATATAAGATAAAGCAAATACTATACAAACCTGTACTAGATAAACAGTTTAAGAGGAATCGAGAACCTAAATACTGAGAGAAGGTTTGAGAATTGACAAGCAAACTAGAAAAGGTAATCTGAGGAAGAGAGAATCAGCATGGGCAGAAATGAAAGACAAACAAAGAATCTCAAAACACCCAAAGTTCATGGCAGACACGGGAGTTGTCCATTTTTTTCTTATTAATTCAACAAATAATCATTTGATTTGTAAGGCTGCACATAAAATGTGTAGAAATTGACAGAATGTTAAGGCTAAGATGGTCGAATATTAATAAAGGATACAGAGCAATTGAGATAATGAAAACAAAATAGCTGCGACAGTTTGGCGACCAGTCCAGGGTGTACCCCGCCTATCACCTGAAACAAAGCTGTAGATAGGCACCAGCAACACTCCCGACCCCATTAGGGACAAGGGTGTAAAGAAAATGGATGGATGGATGGATGGATGG
>JAUZNJ010030371.1:0-14821 GCA_034780135.1 Jordanella pulchra
CGAATTCTACCGGCATTTAAAAACATGTAAGCATTTGGGAGCGCGGGCGCTCCCATCGTCCGTAAAGGGTTAAGTATAACCTCAGACACCAAAACAATCAGCAGGAATTTATTAATTTTAGAATGCTAAAGACAAACAAACAATTTGTATCTTAGCTTACCTCCAGATCCATCTTCAGAGCTAGACTTGTGCAAAGGCATTCTGCAGAACAAAGACAGAAGAGATTACAAAAATAAGGAGTCAGTAGAATTAAAAATGTAATACTTCATTTACTCTAGCATAATTACATGTGTTTGAATTAACAAGAGGGGAACAAATGCTTTAGCCCTGTTTAGGCACACAAGTACAGTATGGGGGGATTTCTAAAGTGCTGCAGTTCTGCCTTTTTGCCACTTGGGATCAGTAATGGTGCTTAAGAGATCGAGAACCAGGCTCCCGAGGCTTGAAAGGGAGAAGGCAGGAAGGATTGAAAAAGAAATTAACATAATAGAATAAGGTTATAATTCTTCTTCATCTTCAAAAAAAGGTCAGACTCCAACAGAATTTAAAAAAAAATCTGTATGTTGCACTAGACATGAAAGATATAGTGAAAAGTGTAGATCTAAGGGAGACAAAATAGCCAAAGGTTGGAGGCAGAAGAACAGGGTCCACAGGGCAGACTCAGTTTGTTTGTGTTTCCACTTCCATTCACAGATACTAACGAGGAAAAGAGAAGAAAGGGGGAGAAACTGAGAGCATAACTCAGACAGAAATGGAAAATATTTGAGTGAAAAAAACATTTTCACATAGGCAAGAGCAAACATACTGTAAAGAAAAAATTCTTAAACTACACTCAGCTTCCAATCAAAATGTCATGCAAGAGCAGCTTGAAACTATTTTCTAGCCCACTCAGTAGCACGTCAGTTCTAGACTGTTATTTTCAGTGAAAAAGATGAGAAGTCCTTTATCTGTAAACTTCATATAAAAACGACAGGTTGTATAGATCTGGGCTTCAAGTTTTCAAGCTTAGCATTAAAAACTTGTGCTAAGCAGTTGGGAGACAAGCAAGAAACTTATGGGAACGTTAACTGATCTGGTTGGTTAATGTTAAAGGACTATAATGTTGCCTGGATGACTAAGGAATCCACCCAAAATACAAGCAAAAGAAGAACAGAAAGGACCTGCAAATTCAGACAACCAGTGTATCCCTAATGTGACAACTGCCAGCCTTTGATTCTATGACTTCAGGGCACCTTTGATGAATTTGGCACGTGCAGAGCCACAGACACTGAAGTGATGTGAAAAAATGTGCCATGAGATCAAAGCGGAATAAAGAGCTCATTTCCTCCTCTGCAATGTAACTAAATGTCCAAGTGTGCATGTGCACACGAGCACATGTTTGTTCAAACACGGCAGTCCTCTCATGGTGCAGTGGGAAGTATCTGCACTGCTTTAAGCTTGGCTGCCATAGCAACATAATGGAATGCAAATTGAATGGAGGACTGTAAGATCCCCCCACCCCCTTGATAGGCTATAACCAAAGCTAATGCTAATGGAACTCATTCAATAGAAGCTTTTCTGTGGCAGTATTGCAGCCTCCCCCCCAACACACTGTCTATAAATTAACCCCCACTTGGTACACATACACACAATGATGGGCTTTTAAAGTCCTCGGATGTTTTCAGTTTGAGTTCCTCAGCTCAGCCATTGTGTCACTCTGTAACTTAATTGGTTTAACCTTGAATGTTTTCCATGGTTTTCCATTTTTTCCACCTCTTTAGATTTTTTTATGGGGGATCTAATCTAAAACCCTGTTAAAGAAAAAATCTAGAAATGATTCCTGAATTTTGACTTTAGTTTTGCAACATGATGGAAAATAGCTTATGTTGTCTATGAAAGCAGAGACTGGCTGTTCCTGCATTTATTAATTTGAACTATTTAAATATGCTCATTAACCAACAAATTATGTTTATCTTGATGTGATCAAGTTAAGAATTTCTCATATTGTTAAGATCACATTTCATCGAAATAAAATAAGCCCAGAATGTTGAGCATTTTAGTGCGATGGCAAAATGTAATCATATTATGAGGAAAAAAAAACTGATGCCATTTCTCAGGACATCACAGTGCTGTGCTTAAGTAGAGCAGGGTATTCATCCAGATGTCTCTTATTTTTTTAGGTCAAGAGTTAACAGATCCTTTTATGCGTACTAAAGGTTAGACACCTCGGTTCTTGTAGAAACCTTTAGGCTAACAACATGACAATGGCAAAGTCAAACAGGATGAACATTGGAGATTGCAGAGGT
Organism: Jordanella pulchra; assembly: GCA_034780135.1. Taxonomy (NCBI): domain Eukaryota; kingdom Metazoa; phylum Chordata; class Actinopteri; order Cyprinodontiformes; family Cyprinodontidae; genus Jordanella; species Jordanella pulchra. Next base: position 2,286 of record JAUZNJ010030371.1, read on the forward strand.
CATACAAAAGGAAGAACAGAAGCTAACATAATAGACAAATAAAAAGTGTGTATGAAACATGCCAATTTTAGAAAATTCAAATTTAGCAATAATTTCCTGTAAGTCATACATTAAAGCTTCAGAAATATTTTCAGTTACACTCGCAACACTGTTAGAAGTTGTAAATATGCTGAAAAAATGCTTAAGTCTACCAGCATGGTGCTTCTGTCAGGAAAGCATTGTTTACATGGCAAATCTTATAGATCCTTCAGAGCCAAACATCTTAAGCCAAACATCCGGTTGCAAAACTGCCCCAATGTATTCATTACAACCATTCGCCCTCTAAAACCTATCTCTCATGTCTGTGCATATGTTGGCTTTCATCAAGATACATTTGCTGATTTTGTTAACCTTCTTGATCAGCCAGCTGTCTCCTCTTTGTAACAATACCAGCCAATCAATCGCATTTCAAAACAGGAAGCCGGGCAGCTTGAACCCCTGCAACCTTCTCAGGGCTCTCTGTCAGCGACGTTTGCTTGCATACCAAGCATAGCAGGAGCTTTGCCCACCTCTTGCAAGCAATTTAGCAGAGAGCTGCAGAGACTGAGGGGTGGCACAGCCACTTGGTAATCTTCAGCTGTTCCACTGAGAGGTGATGATGGAAGGATCTGTGTGTCAGCGAGCAGGCATGTCTTATGTGGCTTGTGGGGAATGTGTATCCATTCGCTCGCACATAATAAATCATTCTACCTGAAATCTATTCATCCACAATGGAAAGTGGACAACGGAAAGCGTAACAGAGAGGTGAGAAAGGAGGGCAGATTAGGAGGAGAGGGGATTTTAGGGGAGGATAGACCCATAAGAAGATTCAGAGGGCACTGGTGTGGGAGATTATGTCCTGAAGCATGAAAAACATTAATTACATAAAGGTATTATAAGGTTTTTATGTATAACTTAATTCCTGAAATAGAGCCTGGAATTTTTTTGTGAGCAAACTACCAGAAAAAAAGTGAGTGTAAATGAATGCAAAGTCTTCTGATAAGAGCCTCCCTGAGGACTACAGGTCTGGATCTTCCTGATAAAGAAAGGTATCTGATGAGATCCGTGTGAAGCATGAGAAACAGCAAGAACCCAGAGGGAAAAGTGAAGAAAGTGAATAGTTCATTTAGGGCCTCACTGAACAGCAAAGAAACGTCATTCAAGCTTTGGCATCTGGTTTCCATTATCCTCGGCATATGCCTGTGTAACATATACAGCCATGGGAAAAAGAGATCATGTCTGTGGTATGCACTTCCTCGGCTGCACGTGGTCATCACATGAACATGAAACAGAGGAGTTCAGACTTGGGTGACAATCAGAGACAAATATAAGAGGAAATAAAATGAGGGATGACATCATAGTTTTTGGTTTTGACTAAACTGACAAGAGAAATTATAGATTTTCCTTTGAGGTAAAACAGACCGTAAAGGTATCAATACCTGCTGAACCTTTTTTATATATTTTGTTTTAGAAAGTTAAAATTTTCTAAAAGATTTCCTAAAAGTACAGAGTGTATTAGTATTTAGTCCATCTGAGTCCCTGCTTTGCAGAATCACTGTTCAGTGTGAGTCTGCTTGATGTGGATGTCTTTACCAGCTGCATGCATCTAAAGTTTGTTGATTTCTTGAAGCAAAATGGCTGGAGGTCAGTCAGAGTGGGTATACTCAGGACTTGCCACCCATTTTTAACTGCATTCAGACTCAACTTCTGGACTTTGACAAGACGGTTCCAAGATAAATATGTATTAATATAAACTATTACATTGTTACATTGTTTTAAAGGTCTACTGACATTGTTTCACAGCCTCTTCGTTTTTCTTCTAAGATTGCACTGTACTTAGCTCCATCCATCTTTTTTTTGGAAAAGATGCCCTATATAGTTAAAAGATGTAATGCAAAATCGCAAGCTGTAATTTTTTGGTACAAGACCTTTTCAAAGAGGGCCCCACCCATGCCATATTTCATCCTGCTCTTTCGTCCCTTGTTCTTTCTGTTGTAATCTTTCAACCATCAGCCTCCCTCGCTCTCCCCCTCTTCCTCTGCAGGACACAAAGCCAGGAAGGAAAGGTATGGAGGGCAGAATGGTCACTGAACATAGTGAGTTAGCCTGAGGAAGCAAGCTCTCAGTTTCCTTGAACCTTATTGGGGACATTGCCAAGGGAGTTCAGATGACCAACTGCATTGGAATTTAAATGTCTGTCTACAGAAGGCTAGATAGCGTCACCCACTTCAGAAATTTCTATTTTAACATTATTTATGTTTACTTAGACAGCAATCTAAGTCTTGGTTGTTGGGGTGCAAGCAAAATTGGCCGTGGTCTGGCAATAGCGATGAAAAATACTAAACTGGGGAAAAACTTGGGTCTGATTGCATTTTGGCAGATTTTATCCGCTGTTTTTGGATGAACCGAACATAGTCGTCATGCTTTATCAGCTTCTTTTATTTTATGCAAGCCTAGCTGTCAAATTTTGGTATTTGCATCCAGAAGTCGGTGTTAGTTGTTTCTTATTACAGCACATCTTTTGTAAATGCTCTCTTATAGGATATTTGTCATTCACGTGATGTCTGGGGAGACTCCTGTTTTGTTTTTTCTGTGTCCCTGCATCTGTGCTGTGCCCTGTAGAAAGTCCTAATATGATTCATGGTTTGTAGTGTGTGGAAGCATTTAAGGGTTTATAGAATCCAGACATGTTCTGAGCTGTTTGGACATGCAACAGGCGCACATTGCTGGGTTTCAACACTGTCCACGGACACGTGTTGGAGTGATAGAGTGGGGAAAAAAAAAAGAAACATACTTTCTGTCTGTTTCAGGAGTTGACACCTCACTGCTGAAGCCGAGAGATTCCTGAGTAAATAGACAAAAAAGATTATTACTTTTTTAAGTACGTGAAACAGAATAATTTGATGTTTCTGACTGATTTCCTTTGTTTTTTCTTATATAAAATATATCTTTATATATATATTATATATATATATATAAATCTGACAAATGTTAATTGATTCAAATATAGCTGGTAGTGCTAAAGGCAGTATATGGAGTTGTTAGGCTAAGGATGGTAAATTATTTTTTAAAAACAAGACAGATTTTTTTTCTATTATAAGGGGAATCATTTAAAAAAACAGCTTTTGAAATTCTATGATTTTCTCTTCAGATAAAAAAAAATCTTTGATGCAAATACTTAATATAAAACATCTTTTCCTACCTGGATCTCATTGCGAAGCTGGAGAGAGGTGCTGCTTGGGTCCTGTTTCTCCTAAAATAATAATAATAAAAATCTATTAGAAGTTTTTGAACCAATTTAAGCAGATTAACACAGTCTATACAGAAAGAAGAAGAACAAAAAAAAAAACAATAATGAGGAAAAATAGTGGAAAAAAAACATGTTTCAAATTTATGTTTATGTTTATTTTTTCATGGCATGTTCAGGACATGCAGCACCTGCAAATAGGTCAAAATAAACACAAGCATGTGCATACACAAATATGAAATAACTTTTGAAATCAACACTTGATCCGGGTAGATAAACCTGCAAAGCTCTGTTTAAATGTTTATGTTACCTGGCAGCAGTAGAGGCTTTGTAGCACAGTGAACTCCTGGCTTTTAATTACAAATCAAAACTGGCCCTGCTGACTCCATTGTACAATTACTTTACCATTAGGGTGCACTTCCTTCCACCGTAGGCAATTCGGTGCTGGTTTATTATTAGAATACAATTCATCAGACCAATATCTTGTGTGTCATTATAAAAGCTAGTTTTGAACTATTGCAAAGGAGAAAAAAACTGTCCGCATGTAGCTAGTCTTTGGCTTGGGGTGTTTAAGTTGCAGTGATACTCATGGGGCCAGCAATTAGCTTAAGGGTAGCCAGTGGCATTTCAAAGTGAACACCAGATTGGATACTAAAAGGTTGACTTCAGGTCCACAGATTTCTTTGATAGAGGTTATCTCCCTGTTATGAGCCACATCACCTAAGAGTTTATCTGGCTCATTTTAGCAAGAAAAGTGTTTGCCATTTTGCAAAAGTCTTATTTCTTCCAGTTTATTATTTTAATACTCAGAAATTCACCATTAAGTCTTCTTAAAGGGATGGACCAGCTTTCTATGAATGCACTACTAAAATTGTCAACATAATAAATAAGAACGACTGCTGCACCAGTACCATTATTACTTTATGAGGTTGCAAAAGAAATTAGCAGAATTATGGCAAACAATAACGCAAGTATAAATCAACAAATGCATGATTTGGCTGAAGCTGACAATTAGAGCAGAACCAGTCAGAATCTATCAAATATATTTTGCTATATAATACCAAAAAAAAGACCTAACAAGGGTAACATTTGATTAAACCACACCCTTTATCTACATCTAATGCATTATCACAATTGTAAATCAGTTGTATGAGACAGATTCTTGTCAATATTGGAAAAATATGTATTTTTATGGACAACCTTTATATTTATAATGAAAAAAAAGTTTTGGAATAAGTTTACTGAATGATTCAACCTGTTATACAGCAGATGGCTGATCAAGAATAGGGTCTTGTACTTAAAGGTTCTGCTGAACACAATTTTGATGTATGCCCGGTAATGATATGGTAATTCCCAAAAGTGTGCAATTAAGGTGTCAGTTTAAAAAAAAAACTGAATAGTATCCTATAATAGTATATGGACCCAGTGATAAATCCTTGTCCACTTTGTATATGTTTTTTTTTTTTGCTGTTTTTATGATTATGCAATCAAAAAAGAGATGTATAAATACCACGTTAAAACATGAATCAAATGTTACTGTTTAAGGGGACTTAGGATGTCTATGATACGTAGTCCTTCCAGTAAGAGACTAAAGGAAATGCCATTGTGACTAGGGTAAGTGGGATAAAGTACTGACAAAGCAAAAGCCAAGTGATGCTAGTTAATTAATAATGACTAACCAGAGCTGATGACAACCCTCAATATAATTCAGTTTATTCATATAAAATGCAAACATTTCACACAGTCGCCTGCATAGTGTAGTTGGCTTCATAGCAATCACTAATACCCACCATAAACAACCCATCCTACAGTCAGTGTTTTATCTGTCAATTTACAGACAGAGCTGAGTGCAAACACCATCTTTGGGAGGCAACTGTCAGATCTTGGTATAGATGTTTTTTTTTAGTTTGCCTGTAAATAAGAATACCCCCCCAAGTAAAAGGACCAACACCAACTCCAAGTCATAATAAAAAATTGCTTCTTTTTTTGAAAGGAGTGCTTCTCAAAATACTTAAAATATGAAACACTGAAAAGAATAAGGTAGAAACAGGAAAAGCCAGGAAAAAAACTCATTTAGCAACTTGTTAAAGTTTAGGAGTTTCGTTTTGTGAGACAGGAAGAGCAAAATTTAGAACTCACATTAAAGGTGAACCTTAAAAGAAAGTTTTGGTTCTATTTATTTCTGGAAACTTTTGAGGAAGCATCAATCCCACTAACTTTACTGACTTTCACAATGTACTTACAGAAAGGGAAACCACAACCTCAGACAGGTTCCTACTTCTTCTTTCTGTTTGACATTTAATCAAATACAGGTAAGGTGAAGAATCTATGGTGATCCAATATATTGACAAAGATGAGCTATTCTGAAACCATCACGTGTTACAGTGAGGTTTCAGGATTTAAGTCATGCGAGGAAGTCTATTTTAGTCAAAGCTGAAGATTTCATGGTTTTCCTAATCTTTTATCAAGATGGCATAAATGTTGTCAATTTCCAAAGCATGTTATTGGGATGTTACCTCAGAAAGAGTTTTTTTAAGCAACAGAATTAAGATCAACAAAGGAGGTTTGCTCAGTACATGAACATTTTGTGCTTGGTTTAATAAAATCCATTTATCTGCATTCTGTCCATCTGCCACTAAGAATAATAGAATTTAGAATTTCACAAATAGAGAACAGGAAAAGGAAATCGGTTCCCTCTTCCTTTTTTCAGCTGTGCATCACCCTTTGTCTGCACATATATTAGATTAGAAGACAATAGTAACAGGAAATGAAATGTAGAATGACTTCTTAGTGAGCGTCTTACACTTCCTTTAGCTTTACACGGGAACGTGCCTTCCCTCCACACCATCAACTTTTAAGCACAAGTGATTCAGTCAGAGATGACATAACCTCTTCACGAGGTCCTTAAGTGCTTCAAGTGTTCCAAGTCAAAGGAGCAATGGCACTTAAAAGCTGAGCTGGCAAAAACCTTCAAATTAGCCTCAACCCAACACTTAAGATAACACCAATCAGCAGCTGCAATACTGTGAAAATGTTAGCAAGAATACATAGCAGACTTACTTCAGTTCTAAACGTTCTACAAGCCTTATGTTCAATTATATATAAACTCTGGTCGGGCAAATGTATCCAGATGTTTGTTTGTGAGATAAATCATCTAAAGTCGGAAGAGAGCTTAGGCAGACTTTGTATCTAGGGAATATAAGGATTCCCATAAGTTAGAGAGCAGGTATCTTCCTGAGGATCAAACCCCCTTTTTTTTTATTAACTTGCCAGGAAAATCTGGGACGGTACTGTTTGCCTTTCTGTAAAAGGAAGAGATTATTGGAGACAAAGAAAAACCACATCCATCCTTTGAACAAGCACAGCGTTGGTGTTCCTGTTTGAACAAAAGCGACTATGCAAAACATTGTTTACTTTAAAAAAAAAAGCCGCATAAAAAGAGAGAGGCATTGAACAAAGCTTGTATGCACATTCAGGAACACTTTCACAAAGGTAGTGGCGGGCTGGTTTTGCTATCAGATCCTCCTTGATGGGTTCTCCGGGTTGTAGGATCATATGCAGGTCTGTGCCAACAACATGGGGGTGCAGAAACAGAAGGAAAACACAAAAAGAGGAGCTCACCTACTGAAATGCAAACATTTCGCCTCCACTTTCACAGACGGTGATTTCAAATAAACAAAGCTGCTCTCTGATTCTCCTACTAAGTTCCAGTGCCTCCAGTTTGTTCTTGCTTTCCATCCCACAGTCAGTTTCTCAAGGAATAAATCTCAGCGTAACACAAGCCTGTCTATGAATTTCTAATAGACAGAAATATGAAACAACTAGTAACATGAACATGAGGACGAAGTGGAAAAAATGAAACAAGGGTTAGGTTAAAAATTGATAGTCTGAATACTGGTGAATACATGTTACAGAGCACGTTTCATTCCCCTTTTCAAACATTTAAAAAGTCCATGGCACAAATGCAAATATAACCTGGACACCATAGAAGCAGCAAACAGGTTCGTTTTAAGTTTGGAGGAGGTGCAGAGATCAAGATGTCCCAATTTTATCTTCATTTTTTCATAGAAAAACTCAACCATGTATAGCCTTGTGTTTTTGTGTGTATCACCTCATACATTTTGAAACGATTCAAGGGTTTGAAATATTTTGCCAAAGCATTATATGTATTTTACAGAGGAAGCATAATATTTGCAAAGTTTCTGGAACAGAACCCCAGATCAATATATTATCAAAGCAAAGCTACAATCTCAGAAGACCCTGAGAAGGCCTGCTACCCTTTGTGTGAACTTACCAGCATTGTGATGCTGTCCTATTTACCCAAAACTGGCACTGCGTGTTAAACATGTATATATTTTCCCACCAGATGGCTTCAGAAGTTATTTGCCCAGATGTCTGAGTTTATGGGCATGCATGTCTGAGGGAAATGCATTATATCTTTAACTGCTAAAGCATGACGGGGCTGATTTGGAACAAAATGAAGCAAAAGGGTGAGCTTTGACTAATGAAGATCACGATGTCAGCAGGCTGGAGACTTGGGATACCCTAGTGCACTTCCAAAACGATACTCATGAAAAGCAGCTGCCATTTCACCTGCATTTTGATATTTGGAGTCTCAACAGCAGCAGATACAGTAAATAGAGGGACAACTAGGCAGACAACAGTTTATTCCGCCTTATCCGGTTTATTATAAGAACTTGAGCCAGCACAAGTAGGTGGATATGCTACAAAGAGAGAGAGAGAGGTTGTTTAGTGTAGGCACTCCAGCTGGCATGACTGTCTAAATCTGGGTGGGCGAGTGAGAAGCTTCTAGGTATGAAATGCAAATGTTGAAAGACAGGCACTGAAAGGGAAGCATGAGCTGAGCCGAGCCGTTGGCCGTGGAACCAGCACAGCAAAGAGTGAGCCTGCACAACCAGTTTATTTCAGGAGTTCATCCACACAGAGTTTGAACACAGTAATTGTTTAATGCACAAAAAAAATTCATTGTTGCTCAAGTCTTGCCTTCAAAAACAGGATATGCATGTTTGTACCACAGCAGACAGCCCATTATTCAAGTTTACAGCAGCGGCAAGTTTAAAAGTAAAACCAATAGGACTCCCGAACAACAAAGTCTGCCTTTCAAGGGAGCATATTCCTAAGCCTTGAGGATCATCTTTGTTTTGGCATTTCAAGTCTAATACCACAGTTATTACAAATTCCAATGACAGTCAGGAGTCCAACGCTGACAAATAAATCATGTAACAAAATTACAAATACACCGCATGCTTTCCACAAGGGTTATGCCAACAAGGGATGGCTGCCAACATCTTTTGGAATCAATCTCCCAGCCACAAAGCCAGCTGTTTGAGCATCCCGGCTCTGTTTGTTTCAGGACAAAAAGCAGGTAGAGATGACAAACAAGGTGGAGAACAACCTTCTAATATGCTCTAGTTTTTAAAACCAGCTGAAATTCCCCTTTTGTACAAGAGGAGACCATCAGGGTATTAGCAAATTAACCACAGCCTACTTTGACATTGGTCAAACAAGTCAGGGCTTGAGTCCTGACTCCCTGTTGTTGACATCCGCCAGTAGAAAAACGATTACAGAACATTCTTAAATGTCAGCCATTCAATCAATTTTGAATTCTTAAAAATGTCATAATGAAGACAACTGTTTAACTTTGGCAAAGGCATCAAAAGAATTATTCTCAGAGTGCTTCTCGTCTACCCACAAACTGTAAATTGCCCTTGCAGAAACTGTTGCAATATTTAATTACCCTGCATGTGTAAATGTTTTAGAAGTTGGGCCCAATCAATGCAAGCTAATAAAACAACTATCTTGATTCAAAGTTGATGTACTTTATCCGTTCCATCATTTGTGGTTAGGTGGTGGTGATGTCGTTTCCATCCCCTGGTTCTACTCAGTTACACCTCCCCACAAACATGCAGACTTACAAAAAATAAAAAAAAAATTAAAGAAACACTCAAGTGAAAAAGGACTTCAGGAATGTCACATCTGGTATATTTTTTTTTGCCATGTTAGATATGTTTTTAACATGCCATGTTAGATATGTTTTTAACATATGCAGCTCTTTACAGAGAGAACCAATCTGGCATCTAGAACAGCAGATTGAGAAAAGACCAATACTATCATGACCAGCAAAGACCATCCTCCTCTTTTAGAAGAATTTGTTCTCCTTCCCTCAGGTTGAAGGTACCAGTTACTGTATCATCCATAAACTGTAATCGTACCAAAATCCTTTGTCTCAAGCTTTGTCCTGATCAATTTTGACTAAGCATGAACAAGCATTTTAGAAAAAAATCACTACATTTAATTAGTTCATTTATTTATGTTGACAAGGGTACTTGTGTTGTCATGTTGGATTAGTCCTGTATCATCTTTAACTGCTGCTGTGCAACAACAGCAGCAGTACTGTCTGCATGTGGGACAATAAATTTACTGAATCAAACTGAATAAATGAAAAAAATTCCAAATCTAAACAACTTGCTATATTCTACATTTAGTTAATGCTATAAAAATATAATTATACAGAAACTTTCAAGATATTTTGAAGTAGAGATCTATCTTCTACTACTTCTTAATACAATTCAAACACAGATAGGTTTGAAACCAATTGAACAGAGCTCTCTATGTACTGTTTGTGAGCAAACCTGAAATCCAAATAGTGTGAAGGTTCATCTACAAACTGCAGAAAGTTGATGATCTCTGACCAAAATGCTTCTCAGCATCCACTGACCCCAAACATTTTGTAGCTAAGTCCCAATCACTTTCACTTTTATATATATTTTTTACCCATAGAAGTGCTCAGAACATCCAAATTTGAGGATTCGGATGGGTAAGTCAATACTTGCATCAACGCAGTTCTAGAATTTCATGTGATCTATATTGTCAACACCACATATAATTTTATAGCAGAATGTTTATCTTAATTAGTTTTCAAATTATATTTAAAGTTAAATATCTGCTGTAGATTTGTCCAGCCTCTGACGCCACTGTTACCCACTGTCATCTCAAGGATGTCATGTTCTAGCTGATGTGGACTATTAGTTCTCATGTACACATAACATCAAAATACTCTGAAGGGCACTCTTGTAATGGGAGAAAATGTGGGAATGCTTGTTTGCATGCAGAAAAAAAATATAAGCATTTTAGTTTTCAGATAAATCAAGACACTTAATATATTTGTTACCCCATTCAAACCTTGAAACATGTTCCTTAGTATCAGCATGTCCTGTCATTTCAAGCATTCATTCTTTAGCATAATGAAAGGAGAATGCCAGATAAATCCACAAAGATTTGGTGGGAAACTGTAGGCAGTAACGCTGTTCCATCCACAGAGGATGTTTTCTCAATCACTTTTGTCCCACCAGTACAAAACTAACACAGAGATATATGGAAACAACATAGTGCTGAGCAGACGGGAAGTAGCTATGTGATAATCATCTCATAAAGAGCCTCCATCATCAGCCTTAACACAGAGAGACCTCCATGCTTTACTGGGGAAAAAAAATTCAAACACTTTATTAGTTGGAGTGCCAGCCAGGATGAGATAAAAATATTAAAAGCTGCTTTTCTTAGTGTCCAAAAAGAAACTAAAATGTCCTACTGAAAACAGTACTTTTGCCAAACCAAGAGTTAGGGTCAGTTTAAAGAACAGAAACTTGAAAAAGAGAAGGCTTGTTTTTTTGGTGTTGCCACAGCTAAACTGTGAATAAAGGGGGTTTCTGGTGGGAAATACTTTTTGCGTTCTCATCAGCTCATCTGTAGGAATTCATAAGAACTTTTATCATTTTATATGATCAGAGATCGAACAAATCATGAAAAATATGATTAAAAATACAAAATCCTGAAAATATTCTTAGTAACCAAATAAAATAAAACTGTTTATCTGATGTATGATTAGTAGAACAGTAATTGCTTAAAGATACAGAACTCTCAAATTAAAGGTGGATAAAATAGGTTCTATCTTTGAACATTTTCCAAACTAATTTTAGTAAAACTTTGAACCGCAAGACTAAGCAAAGTTCATTCTATACAGTGTGTGCCAATCCTGCACATTTGACAGCTCCCAGTAAGGTGTTGTCTGACCTATATTTCTTTCGTCATGCATCTTTCTCCTTTCCTCTATATTCAGCTGCCAAAACTTTATAGAGTGGCAGAACAGCTGCAGGCTCTCCTCTCCACCTCCTACTCATCATTCTCCTCATCATCCTCCCTTCTTCTTCCTCTGTTCACATCCCTTCTGCACTGGGATTCAGGCTCAGGTCCCAGTCAGCTTTTTTTTCTCTTCTCTTAAGCAGAAAAATCCCCTCTGATTATTTCCCCTTTTCCTCCACATCTCTCTGCACTCAAGATGACCCCTTCCACAAGTAAAACATGCCCAGAGGTGATACTTTGCAACTTGTTTAGTGGGAGGTTCAACTACAGTTATTAATTTATGTACACTTACCTTGAGCATTTATGTAATTTTAATTCAGAAATTTTAATAACTATTAAAACGTTTCTTTTATATTGTACACTAAATAACACCTGAATAAATGTATTTGTGCTTTTTAATCCATACTGGGTGAAGGATTATAGATACTGGTTCAAAAATATTCATACATTCCCACCTATATTTGGTTATATTTAACTTAGAAAGTTAAAAAGACCCAAATCTAGAAGTTTACGCATATTTCCACTACAGGTAAAACCGTGTATATGACCAACTACCAGTTTCTCATGACATATAATAAATCAGACTCAACCTGGATTTACTAATGTTCTTCCTTACATCTGAATATCAGGATGATACTCCTCTAAATGTAACAGTTATTTTGGCCAAAAAAGTTAATTTAGTTTCAAAAGACCACTGGACACATATCCATAAATAAGGTAAACCTGTTTTCTGGAATTTTCTGATGAGTTTTGAACAAGGATTTTTTCCTTTGGGAGAGAAGTTTTAGGCCATGTAGATATAAATAATATTTTTAAATTTGGATAGTGAAACACTCTGACCAGGATAATTTAGCTTGTTTAATCTTTCTTTGATGTCAAGGTTCAGACATCTCATATTTCCTTTTTTCTGGTTGCATTAGCTAGGTGTGATGCAGTGCTAAAGGGTGGTTGTGGGTGAAAAAAAAAACTGATTTAGCTCCACTTGTTTATTTCTTCTATATCAACAGCTGCACATTCACTCTACAGTGATCCTACTTTAGAAAGAACACACTCCCATCCTCACACATCATCCGTGCGCCTCACTAGTCACCACCATGGACTCTTTTGGCTT
>JAUZNJ010030372.1:0-14820 GCA_034780135.1 Jordanella pulchra
TAAACACAAAATGTCTTTATATGTGTTTGAATAATATTTAACTCACTAACTAACTAACTAACTAACTAACTAACTAAATAAATAAATAAATAAATAAATAAATAAATAAAGATACAGTTTTATGTAGTTTATAGTTTTTCCCTTTTAATTACAGTTTGTATTTATTTTAGTTGACAAAAATATTTACTCCATTTTAGTTTGGGTTTAATTGATCTTTTTCTTCTTACCCTTTAACAATCAAAGTGCTGTTGATTTTTTTTTTTTTGTTACTGTAAACATTCCCTCCTCATTGACAGTCACTGGAAATGGGGAAAATAATAAAATGAAATGGGCATCCTTCTATAAAGATACACATCTTTTTTTGTCACATATTCATATTTGTAAGAATTTAAAATAACTGTCTGGTGTTTTTACTATATGTCAACAGTCCCCATATTTCGGCAGCACCTGTTCTCACACCTTGAAAGGCCAAGCCAACAAGAGAGCAGAAAAAAAACATGAGTCTGTTTTCAGATGAATAAATAGGATGACAGACAGGTGTGTTAACCATGTGTGTGCAGTCTGTGTGTGTGTGGAGGGATTGTATGAATGTAAGGCTTTATTATTAGAAAGCCTGTGTTTTTCCCTCAAGTTGGGTTGGGTGGGCGGATGGGCTTAAAGCTGACATTAAAGCCCCTTGTGAAGAGGCTGCTGCTTTGTTGGACACAATCCAGAGACTCATAAAAGTAGAAAGTCCATGAGGGTTTCTTGTGTAATTTGAGAAGTGTGCACATTGATAGAGTTGAAGTATTACACAGAAATGAAGAGAGACATGCATTGTTATTTGTGCTTCACAAATCCAAGTGCAAATATAGCATAAAAAACACAAATGATGTGTTACGGTTTGCTGTCGTCTCTAGCTAAAAAAGCTCTTAGAGTTTAGTTAGTGATTTTTTTTTATTATCATTATATATAAATTGTTTTTCAGCTTTGACAATGTTATGAAAATCGTAAAAATGGGAAAGATGAAAGTGTTTTAAGTTAAATTAAAAAACTGCCAACTTAAAATCACATATAAAAGAGTCATGTACTATAAGTAAACCTCTACTGTTGGCTTGTATATTTTGTTTGTAATGAAGATTACAACAGATGGTGTCTCTCTTTGCCATCTTTATGCATATTTCTAAAAAAAATTATTTGCAATTGTTACTCTTCCTGATCCCCTGTAATTTGCCTCTACTCATAAAAGCAGGACCCATTGAAACCGATTCTCTTTTTGTGGTTATTAGGCCGCTGATATTTTTGTAAGCAGACATTCAACAGTTTGTTTTGGGTTTCATGTGTAAAGGATTAAAATCACAGTGAAATGACAAAGTTAAATCTGCTGTTGCAACATCTCAAACTGTGGTCTAAGTTTAGCTGATAAGGCTCCACAACATTTGAAAGAACTGATTATAATTTCTCTATAGATGCCTTGTGAAAGATAAAAACAACTTAATTTAATTAAAAAGTTGAACTCAGGAGTAAATAGAGATCTTGATTAAGGATTAATTAGAAAGAGGAACTTTATTTGCTAAAAAAAAAAAACTTGTACGTCTGTAGCCAGCCAGATCAAGTTTTCTATTAACAAAAACAAGAGCAACTCCACCCTCCGAGTTGCTGGAGGGTGGAGTACCTCGGTTGTGTGCAGAGACATGGGTCCCCCCACTGCCAGAGGGGGAGAAAAATCAAACATGTCCCAAAGTCAGAGACACAGCAGAAGCCCTTGGTGCCAGAGGATCTGCATCGGTATTATAAAGACTGTTTCAAAGGTGATTCTTCCTCCCCAACCGGAGCCCTGTAGGGCTATTGATCTCCCACTCTTCCCTCTACGCACCCATTCCTTTCTAGCTCCATTCCGTTTTTCAAAAATCCTAATCAAGTGAAAAGATAGAGATGATAAGAGTTACGTTGTGACTGGTCTGTCAAAAATACCATTATGAGTCTGAAACTTGCAAATTTAAATGGCTTCACCTGAATAATTGGGAAATAAAATCAATATGCTCTTTTGTTTGGACATCCAAAGGGCAAGAGTATATGGTGAAAACCCTTTCCATCGATCAAAAGGTTCAGTCATATTATTTAATGCAAATGAGCTTGATCTGGTCTGAGCATATGGGAAGCTTTATTTGATTGCAAAACATGACCTTACTGTTCAAAAGGTTAGCAGAAGATTATTACAAGACAACAAGAATGAAGGTTGGGTTACTGCGAGCAAATTAATACCTTCAGGAATCAAACTTCTAACAGGAAGACAGAAGTATTTTTTCCACTCTTGCCTGATGTGAAGTGATGAAAGTAAAAGTTGAACACAAGAACAAATGCAAAGCCTATGTTTTTTTTTTAATTAGTTCATATCACATCTGTAAATACGAATGCAAGAAAAGCTTTTATCTGACGCTGAGCATCCATGTGGATTTGCATGACCCACAGTCTTTTTACCGTGACCCGTTTCTCACTCATTATGCTTTGTTTTGGCAGATGTTTCTGCTGTTTTGCTTCCTGTGTTCTCATTAGGCTTTTACTATCAGCACGCAGGTGCACAGTGAAAGCTAAACCATCATTAATTAAAGGATTAAACTTTTTAAGCTGGTTTAGTGTGCAACTCTGATGCCTGAACAGAATTAAAAGGCTAAGACAGATGGAGGCCCAATTACCAGCCCATCCCATGATATCCTGTTGTAACTATTTATGTCATTGATTTAAGATGGTCGGGTATATGAAATCACTTCCTTTACCTGTGGTCGAGGATGACCTGTCACTAGGCAGGTGAGCTCCAGGGTCTCTCCTTCTCTGATGGTATACACTCTCTCTGTGTGCCTCTCCTCTTCAACGTTGCATGCATGCCCGGAGTGAATGATGCGGACAGTTGGAGGTGCTGCAGAGGAAAAGGTTGAACCAAGTTAACAATCCAGTAAATTCAAAGAAAATAAATAATTTAGGGCAGTGCAATACATATAGATTAAAAGCTTGCTTAATTTAGAATAAGGCTATTTTCAAGCGTTGTTTAAATATTTACACAAGCAAAATAACACAGGTGTTCTTAAAACAATGTTTAAAGATTACATATTTTAGGGATCTTTGTTAAACATTAACAAAAATAGAACATTGACAAAGATTGCTGCAACTTGTCTTATGAGATATGCTGAGTTAAAGTAGAAAATCTTTATTGAGGCCAAAAAGAAACAGAAAGAAAAACAAAGTGGGGATATAGCTAAAGCAGCAAATATAAAAAACCTGCAAGAAATAATAATAGAAAAAAAAGAGTCTACAACATGTATGGGGGAAACAGTATATTATTGTTGCTGTTATATTGCTAATGCTTCATCATGCTAATATTAACATTTGCAATTCTACTATTGCAATGACTGGAATGCTATAATTGTCCAAGTCTCATGAATTCACATTTAAAATATTTTTTAACATTGGGCTGTAAGACTGAATCTCACAGCAGTAGATCCTCACACCTGAAACAGATAACAGAGCTTAGGGTCCACTTAAGCCACCAGTGGTCCTGGTTTTGGGGCCACACAGCAGAAAAAAGAAGAGTGTCAAGAATTCACACTGTGCATATTGATAATATACAGTACGAAGCCAGCTGAGTAGACTCTAACCGCAATTAACACCCATACCTGACGTATATTAAAATACTTATTTCTGGTTTTGCAGATGCTTGAATCCACCAAGGGTAACATGAGTAGCTCACTACGTTTGTAGGGAGCCTAGGTTGATTTGGATAGTTTTCCATGAATTAATACAATTATCAAATTAAAACTCAATCCTTTCTTTGATACAAGAGACAAATATCTGAGGAAAAAAGATGGAAAGAATTTAACAATCTTCATGAAAACTTTGCGATATAAATATGTTTCTATGGCTAAAGGCAATCAGTGTAACTCAGAGTTGTGTTAAAGTGACAGCTGGCAAGATTTGGAAACGCATGAAGCCATACTTTAAATGCAGTGTCAAATAAATGACCGTCAGCTGAGTCATAATGAGAGGCTCTCTGTGTTTCTTTCCTATCATCTCCTTATATCAAAATAAATTAGATCGTTATGTAATTACACATCAGAATGCATTTATAAGAACCTTATAATTCAAATAAAGCGACAAGTAATGAACTGTGGGGTCTAGCATCACACTGGCAATTATCACTGATCTCTATTTATCCACTGGATATCCAATTGGCCATTGGTAGTACACACTGCTATGAAGCCACCGGCCACCATTTTGCTGCTGCCTAGTTTCAAAACAGTCGCAATGTAAACAATACGTGAGCTACAGCATCAAATGATGATTGTCTCATTTTTATGGGGGCTTATGAAATATTACAGATCATTTTATTATTTTACATCAAGACTGCATTACAAGTACATGTCTGTTAATGCTATAGTATTTATATTTACAAGTGTGCATGTCATATATTTTTACACTGTGTCTGCGGATCAGCCTCTAAATCTGACATAAATTTACAGTACAGCTGAATCACAAACCAGTTTAATAACTCCAGCTTCAGTTTCTACACAAGCAAAACATAATGGGTTAAAATATAGCAGCAATAAAGGTAAGGCAAGAAATTCCTAAAGAATTTGATTGCTTACAACCAACTCAGCGTGAATAAAACCAATGTTGGAAAACATTGTGGTACCATCCCTTTGTGAGCACAGTTTTATACTGCAGAAATTACACATCAACATGACACTTCAATGTGAAAGTCTTTCCTTTAATTAAATTGAAAAGAAACTCAAGGTGTCAGTGAGTACTGTGGTCTTCATCATCAAAAGAACCTCAGAAAATTGGAAAATTGACAGGAAAAGAAGTGGCAGGCCTGAAGCCACATCTGAATCAGGGGACAAGTTTCTTAGCAGCTTGCATGTTAAGCCTCTCATAGGACAACAGCTTTGAACACCGCATAAAATTAGTCGTAATAAGCAAATCTCAGTGTCAATTCTAAAGAGAAGCCTTTAAACTGCAGGTCTGACAGGACAAATCGCAGCAAAGAAGTCATTGATATGTTTTGCCTGGGGCATGGGACACAGCCATTTGACAAAATGAAGACAAAAAACTGTTATGGACTGATGAAATTGAAATATTTTGTTCATCATCCAGGGTCAGTGTTACAATAAGGAGAAGGAGATCCAGTATTCCAATGAGAAGGTGAAAGGAGGGTTCAATAGTAGGAGGCACCCTGAACCAAAAGAGCTGCCACAGCAGCATGCAATACCCTTCAGAATGGTCACAGGTTAATCTTGCACTGACATAAATCCAAGCTATCCTAGAACTACCTCAGGAGCAAAATGCAAGATAGTAAGCTTGAAAACATGAAGTGGCCAGCACAGTGTCCAGACTCTGCTGATTACTGCATATTGGACAGAGGATTGATAACAATGCAATCTACAAAAGTCAAACATTTACGTGAATTTCTGCAACAGAAGTTTGTGGAGAACTTTCCAAATAATATTTGATACTCTGTTCTGGAAAGAATACCATGAGTATGTTCAGCAATTATATCTACCAAAGGTGGCTACTTTAATGATACGATCATTTAAAACACATTTTTGTCCAATAAATTGAACATTCAACTTTTATTTTACCAGAATGAGTCCCATTGAGATTAAAAACCTATTTTCAAAGGAGTCCAACCAAGAGGCAGCAAAATTCATTTACAAATACATACAAAAACAAAACACAATACAGAAATTACAATTTATTAAAAAATTTAAGGAGGCTTTTCCAAGCTCTCTTACTCTGGACTTAAAAATGTTTAGTCATATAAATTCATCTAGTTTCCAATGGTTTTGAAGACTGTTCCATGTAGATGGAGCAAAGTGAAAAAAGGCTCTTTTTTCAGTTTTGTGCAGGAGAATCATTTTAATTCTGACTGCTTATGTGTAATATGCTTTCATTTTAAAGTGTTATTTTACATTAAACTGAATCATTTCAGTCAAAACTGAAAAAAATGTGCTGTTTTCAAATGTTTAACACCTAGAGTTAAATAAGATCATCTACAAAACTTTAGTTATTGGCAAAGCAAATCTCATTGTACTGTTAGACTAAATAGACTACCAAAACACTTTAAAACATTTAGCAGACTAATCTTACATGCAGCCAATAAATGTTTTATGTTGTATATTGTTAAAAACATATTTTTCAAATAATTATCTAGCTAGAAACAATAATCAAAGTTAATCATATGACCCTTTGGGAAAAATTAACAGCCTGAGAGTGTAAAACCCTTACAGAGTTATAGATGTGCTCACATGTGGTTTTTATTTCCCACATGTTGGTTACATGTTCCAAATTTGATGAAAGTATGACACATGCATAACATGCGATCAAATCCTTTTTCAAACGAAAATCATGCGATTGTGGTCAGTGCCTTATTCCTATGATATGGGTCTAAAGTGTGTGAAGCGTCTAGACAACATGTACCTTTTCTTGTAAATGTCATGGTATCCAACTATACAATAGCTACAGTATATTATACACCCAGTAATATACTGTAGCTAATACACTGCTGTGATCTAAGGGGTGCCCCGGAGAGACAGTGTAGTATTGTTAGGCTTGGGTTTAATATAAGGCTGCTCATTTTAACAGTTTAATCTGTAGTTTCTTTTCATACCGTTTTTTTTTTTGTGTAGAGGTACTAGAAACAGACACATAATGATTTATATGGTTGTTCTGTTCAGGACATCTTTTGATTGTTCTGCATTTAGTTAAAATGACAAATTCAATAGAGAGAAAATAGTTTTTTTTATGATTTTCTTATCTTATGTATTAATTTATTTTATTTTAATAGCAATATCGGAATCCTGATCCACACTACACTTCTCTAATAAATTAGTCATTTTAAGGTATCTCAGTGCACTGCAAGCCTTCTGTGCTGTGGAGCCCCGAGAACTTTAAAGTAGCATGTGCAGGTTGAACATTAAAAGCTGAGACAACCAAAACAACTCCTCCTTTAAATTTTAAAACAGTTAAAACTTCCTCACTTTTTGTTTTGGGACATCCAAATATTTCTTTGGAGCTTCTCAAAGGTTGAGTAAACCACAGTCAGGTAAGTGTTTTTGGCATATCTTGGTGCATTTAACTTTCAATATTTATATTTTGATGACCATATGCAGCCCAGTAATTAATCTGATACAGAAGCTAGTTAATACAAACACGGAGAAATTAATGATATCCCTTGTTTAATGAAAGAGAAACCAAAAATGTTTACAGAAATAACTTTAAACTGATGAAAGTAATAATAAATAAAAATTCTATGAAAATTAACAAAGGAAAGTCAGACATTGTTGTCAATCATGCATCAACAGAAGAATTGAAAAAATAAACTCTTAAAAAAACTTGCTTTTTCTTTTATCAAACAAGGGATATCAACAAGTGTGTCCATGCTTTACATGTATGTATATAAATCCATTAATGTCTAAATACAGTGAGGTTTCGAAGCAAATTTAGCTTTTTTAGTGAATTACTCTGAAAATCTAAATGCTGTTTCCTGTTGTTGCAGTTGGTTCTGAATATTTTTGTGCTCTTGCTGCAGTTGCAACTTTTGTTATCAAATTTTGGCTGTTGCTGTTGTGTTGTGGCTTTTTTTATGTTGTGGCTACTTCTGTTGTTGCGTTGTGCCTTTTGCTGTCATCTTGTATGTTATGTTGTCATGTTATGGGTTTTGGATTTTTATAACCCTGTGGACCACTGAAAGACAACCAATGATTTCCCAAAATGAGCTTACATGGTATAATGCAACTTTTTATGAAAATCCTTAAACACTTATACTAACATCTAGTTCGAGTGTGTGAACCTTATATATTTCCACAAGTGGAAACAGATGGAAATGTGTGATACTGACATGTGTCATACGTGTATCTCAAGTGTGTCTTTTTTAAAATATATGATAGAGGTTTGAAGGTGTGTATGACAGTTTTTTTTTACTATGAACTGCTCCAAATCCATACATCTACATCTGCTTTTTCCTGTGACACATCATTTCACATGTGCAAATGTATGTGGACCATTACCTGATGCACAAGAGTTTTTGATGAATTTTAAATGTGAAATATTGTTTTTTGTTTTTTATATTGGACAACCGAGTGAGACAAAAAGGCAAAAGCAAGTTTAAGATCCTCCTATGCAACTTTGTAACACACGTATCGCTAAATTTCCTAAAAACTTTCTTAAAGAAGTATTAGGTACCCAAAGGTGTTTGTTAACAAGTGCTACTGCTGGGAAAAACATTCTAAATAGTCCTCTCCAATGGGATTGAGGCAAAAGTAGTCAGGGTTAAGCTGATCAAAGAAAGGGTAATCTAAGGCAACCCACTCAAAATATTCATTCCTACTGAGCTGTAAAAACATGCTTGCTCCTAAGCGGCCCCTGACAATACTAGCATCTGTTCAGCATTCATTTTCTCTCCAGCTTTCGTGATTAGTAAAGAGGTTAGGGACAAGATGGGTTAGAGACGGGATGCAGGATATGATTAGGAAGAGGTGGAGTACAAAATAGAAGAAAGATTTATGAAAAAAAAAAAAGCCAACAGGAATTACAAGAAGTCAGACATCAGCTTAGCTTTCATGTTGAAGGAACAGCTTCCTGTGTGGGCCCCTCTCAGCAAAGCCGACCCCCTGCAGCATGCTCACTTTTACCTCCATCCAGGCAGCCATGCTAATGAGGAAAAGAACACGCCCCTCTGCTACTGTGTTAAGAATCTCAGTCAAAGTGTGTATGTAGCTGTGCACTAACAGATGTCCCTTCCTGATACCCACCACGCTGTTTGCCTACTTTAGCTTGTTAGCTTAATACTGTGTCATGCCCATTGTATTTCTCTAAAGGCTAAAGAGATTGATGTGCGAATGCAGATGTTAATCATAGCAGGAGAGATTTCTTTAGTATTCCCTGGCATTTTTTTACTTTCCCCAATAAGAGTTAAAACACCAGTAGTGAATTCCTTTGAGAAGGTAATGTTTCAGAAATAGGCACAGCACAAGGGGGCTTCACGCAAGGCTGCCACTTAAAACAAAAAGGGCTGAGAAACAAGACCCCAGGCTAAGAGCTAAACACAGTGCTAATGCCATTTATTCCGATGAGCCAGCATCCCAGCAGTCTTCTATCGGTCCTGGAGGAAAGCAGGGAAACACCCATAATTAAGGAAAATCAGCTCTTAACTGGAACTACACAAGTGAATAAACATACACTTACCCTTCATGCAGACAGAAAACTCTAAGCTTAAAGCCACAAAAGCAAACAGCCCCTCTCTTGAGCATACATAATGAGGACACTTATGTTAGAATAGTCACACGTATCCTAGAGTGGCTGAGACCTGCTCTTTTATATCCCTTGCCCCAAGGCATGAACTAACATCACTGTCATTATTATTTCATTTCCAGCTTTGTTTCTTTAAAAGCCACTTGGTATTCCATTGACAGCAACTATTCTTAACATATCCAGATAGATGAGTCAGAATGGAAAGACTTCAACACTGCCAAATTTCAGCTGTTCTGTCACCAAGCAAGATATCAGTGAACTGACAGGTCAGAGATAAAAGATAAAGAGGAAAGGTGGTGATTGACAAAGGCTTTTAACACATCTTTCATGGCATAAGACAGCTGGTTAGATCTCCCTAACATTTTTACAACATCCCTTACAAATTCATTATGTGGATTAGGAGGGAGTCTCCTACATCTAAAAATAGTATGATAGAGCTTCCTTATCTTCTCACTGTCTGTTGACATTAACACCACCCTAACATTTCTACGATCTCAACATTGCTTAGTTTGTTAAGTGTTTGTTGTGTGTGTATGCAAACTATGTTTTTTTGGCCATATGAATGTGGTAAGCCCAAAAGTTTCAAGCTTTCATGGGGAAGGACACAATATTAATTCCTTTAGGAGATTTCAAGGAGATTCCTCTAGGAGCGAAACAATAATATCAAAGTTGTCCATTTGTAAAATTGTGACTGGATGAAGACAAACCTGATATTGATATTCAACATCAATATTGTTGTTGTGGCTGTAAGCTAATATTATATATTATGTATCTCCTTACACTTTATTATGCAAAATTCACTTTATAAACATTTGTTACAGTCATATGTGTCTTGAAGGCTGTGTATGAGGTTGACAAATGAAAAAAACCCTCTATCATTCCACATTGCCTTTCTCCACCTCTTTGTGTGTGTTAAAAATGCTCTGTTTGAAAAGCCGTCCCCTTATGATGTCATATTGGGAAATAAGCTTAGTGGCCTGTAGCAGCCCATCAGTCAGGTTTGGCCTTCATCAATTGTTTTATTCCACACTCCAAGGCTATCCTTACGAACTCTAACTGGCCATCATGGCTGTAGGTTGTGGAGGTGCAGCCTTCAAGAGGATGGGGTGTGAAAAGCCAATACAGCTTCTCTAGAGGAGGGCTGAGTAAGGAGATTTTTGGTTTGGTAAAGGCTTTCTGTCTAATCTGACAGGAATTTTCCTGCACAAAAGCCAACAGAGGCTGTGGGAGCCTCCTTGTTTTTTTTTGTTGTTGTTTTCTTTTTATTCTCGAATGTAGACCAATATGGGACCTTTAAACATTACAAATAACCAACTACATTGCTAAAATTGCTTCTCAGCTTCAGGTACACACCCACAATCCTATGCTGCTTCACTGTCGATGTCATATGACCAAACAAATATCACATGGCCAAATTTATCCCCTCCCCCTTCTGAAACACAAGGGAAATAAACAATATTTAGGATTTTCTATTGTCATTATGTGCATTGTGCATTTACTAGTTACATTTTAGATCAGATCCTAAATACATACTGTATTCTGTATTAAATACTCGAGGTGGATTTTACCAGTTGGAATCTTTTACATACAGCAATGTCATCCAGTTTGTAATTTCAGTATCTTGCTGCTAAAGTGTTGATATTTCTTTTTTTAATCTTACGAAAAATCTTAAGAAAACCTTTGTAGTTGTAGAGTAATGTTTAAGTTTGCTCTGTGTTGTAGTGGATGAGTAACTCTCCCCTCGGGGAGTCATCCATGGCTTCAAGTGGGTGAAAAATAGTCGATTCTATACTTTACCACCTATGGAGATTAATTTGGATTTAATTAAGTAACCTTGACACTTCTGTTTTGGAGCACTTGGAGGCAGAGGTGTTTTTTGACTATGATAGACAATAAAATGGACAAACAAATAAATGTGCGCAAGAAAGTCCAACAGCTGGGGCTCATTTTCACAGTGGGTTTAATATCTTTAGGCCAACCCCTAAGGTTCATAAACAATATCCTGCTGACTATTTGGCTCCATAGTCAATTTTTACAATGGCAAATGGAGTGAAAGATATAAGATCAAATATATACTATCACAGATAGAAGTTTTAAAGCCTAGATAATATACAGTTTATTCATAGTAAATACTTAATATTTTCCAGAAAATTAGTTCCTTTTTTGAATTGTCCTTAGGTGAGAGTGTGTGTGCATGGTTGTATGTCTCTGTGTGTCTCTATGTTGCCCTGTTACAGAATGGCGACCTGTCCAGGGTGTACCTCGCCTTTTGCCCGTAGACTGTCGGAGATAAGAAATGGCCAAATCGTGACCCTGAAGGAATAAGGGGGAGAAGATGGATGGATGGATTTTAGCTTTTGTATCAATATAAAAAACAAGAAAAATCAGATGCTAAGTTGTGCATCATTAACCCGCAGCAGGATATGCCAATAATTTGTCACTGTTTCTACAAAATGTTTGTGCCATTTTTGTTGTCTTCACTTTATTAAATTGTTTATCAACTTGGAAATAAAAATGCTGACACAAACAAGTGTAAAAGGAATGCCACCAGTTTAATTAATTCAGCCGAATTAATTCATGCTGATTGAGTCCAGAGGAAGATTTTTTGAGAGAAGAAACTTTAATGTGTTTATTTGTTAAAGTTGTTTGAAGGATATCTTATATGTATACTTTATCATTCATCATCAGATAAAAAAATGTAATATTTGATACCTTAACTTTGTAATTTAGTTTACATGGACAAATACATAAAATATTATTTTATGGATATAATATAATTTAATATAATTTAACCTAACTATTGAAAAAAAAGATTGGACTTTAACAAATAATGCATCAATTCATATCTAAGTATTTTATCTTGTTCATATTTGTGATTTGAAGTATTTATACAGATACATAATACATACATATTTATCAATTAATCATCTTAAATTTGACAAGGTAAAACATACATTATATTTAAATTTTAGCTAAAAATGAGTAAGATATAAATGTACTTTACTGATGCAAAACATTGGCAAATGTAATTTTAAGGTAAAGTTTGAGGATTTCACAGATAAAGACAGGTAGACTTGGTCCATAGTCAAGGTTTTACACACTGAATTATTTTCTGTATGCATTTGGAAACCGTAGGCTTACCCTACTCCCAGCAATTCAGCTGTATAATTGAGAATCAACTCATCCATGGGGTCATCCATGTGTGTGAGGGCCTGAAATGGTTTGCCAGCAGCACATGCATATTATTACATCAAGAGTTGTCAGAGCGTATTGATTACACACTGTAATGCACTCCCTTCTCTTGTCAGCCTATGCTGCTATTGTAAATGAAAGTCTGTATGGATTCCATTTTACCCCATCAGTGCTGATAATCTATCACACAGTATTCAGTTCGAATTCAGCTCAAAAATACTTTATCAATCCAAAAAGGAAATTAAATATTATTGTAACTCTTACAGCGGTTTCTTCATTGAGTTGTTGTAGACTCTGATGGCAGAAAGGTTTTCATGTAACGGTCTGTCATACAACAGATCTGAAGACACTCCATTTTGTTTACAGTCTTCTAAAGAGGATGCTCACGGTTGTCCATAAGGTTCAGCATTTTATGAACAATTCCTCTTTGTGAAATCATTTTTCGAGGTTTTAGATGAGTCCTAGAACAAAGCCACCCCTAATTACTAGGTTGTTGAGCTACTTTAAATTAATTGCTCTGTTGCTGCTATCCCAAAAGATTATGGCAAGAGATCACCCTCTTTATGAAAATGTATAGAATATATGCAAGCTATTTCTACAAACACTAAAGGCAAGGCAAGGCAAGTTTATTTCTATAGCACAATTCAGTACATAGACAATTCAAAGTGATTTACATGAAATAGACAATAGAATAGAAGAAAAATAAAAGTAGAGTAAAAGCAATTAAACATTAAAAACATGCATAAAACAGATAAAACATTTGGACCACAACCTCAAACTAAAAATACCTCAGTTAACAGTTTACCTTCAACAGTCAAAGGCAGCTTTAAACAAATGGGTTTTTAACTTTGACTTAAAAGAACTCAGGCTTTCAGCTCTTTTACAGTCTTCTAGGAGTTTGTTCCAGATAAGTGGAGCCTAGGAACTAAATGCTGCTTCTCCATAGTAGGCTGGAACTAGAAGACCTGAGTGGTCTAGGAGGTTGATACACTGACAACAAATCTGTTATGTATTGAGGTGCTGATCCATTTAGTGATTTATAGGCTAAGAGAAGGATTTTAAAGTCTATTTTCTGAGCTACAGGGAGCCAGTGTAAGGACTTTGGAACCAGGCTGATGTGCTCTACTTTTTTAGTTCTAGTGAGAAGACGGGCAGCAGCGTTTTGGTTCAGCTGCAGTTGTCTAATGGATTTTTTAGGCAAACCTATGAACACATTGTTGCAGCAATCAATTCTACGAAAGATAAATGCATGAATGAGTTTTTCTAGATCCTCCTTGGTCATTAATCCTTTAATTCTGGAAATGGAACTGAAGAATCTATGCTTCCTCAAAGAGTACATTCTGATCTGTCCCTTCCTGTATAGTGTTTCACATTTGAATCTCCAGTCTGGTCTGGTCTCTAGGTGAACACCAAGGTGTTTATGCTCCTCCACCACCTCCATTTCTTCTAACATTATGGTAATAGTGTTTGATCTGTTCCTGTTTCTTTTTTTAACTAAAACTCCCTTGTTTTATTTACATAAAGGACCAGATGATTGTTTCCACACCATGCCACAAAGCACTCTGCCAATTCCATGTAAACAGCTCTGATACATCCAACAATAGAGCATGTACTCTCCAAGTATTTCTGGAGACTATATCTGTATGGTACCTTTAGTCAGAGGTGTAACAAGTAAAAAGGAATGGTCAGAACACCCTGTTCCCTTTGGTACCCCTTTGTTAGACACTTGACCCTGTGGTGAGCACACGAGGGAGTCTTTGATCTACGCAATTGCTGATGGCTCCATCTGAGGCTTCTGGAGTTTCTGACAAAGCGATTCAGACTGGATGAAACCAAGACCGCGATCATCACAGTGTTGTCAGTCGTGTCTAAATAATGATGGGCTTGTTGAAGCAGGTGTATGATGGCATATTTAATTCTAACACTAGGGTGATAAGCAAACAGCCTGGGACCTGATAGCTGTTTGTTTGCTTATTAAAGTGAGACAACAGGATTCTCTCTACACGTTTGCAATATAGGATGTCAGATCAATGGGTCTACTGTCCCTGAGGACTGTTGGCTGAGTCTTATTTGGTACCATAACAGAGCAGGATATCTTCCCCCATCGGTGGAACCATCTCCTGGGTCAAGCTTAGGTAGAATAGGTGCTGCAGAATCCCACAGAGGTACTTTGCACAAGCTGTAGGGCCTGTCAGACTCCGGGGGTGACAGCATCAGCATCTAAAGCCTCATTCTGGTTAATATTCTCCAGCTTTCTCCTCTCCTTGTTTGACAGCGTGGGGTCCTGTCACTATGCCTCCAACTGATCATGCGCCTTGGCTACTTGGCCAAGGGGATATCCCTTTG
>JAUZNJ010030373.1:0-14820 GCA_034780135.1 Jordanella pulchra
ATACATCGGTAAATCTTACATAAAAGAATATGTTCATACTTAAATACAGAAATGCATAAATACTTAGTAAACACATAGACTATATTTGTCAAAATATAAATTTTATAGTTTGTTTTACTAAACGCATTTTTTAAAGAAAGAGGAAAGTAGTCATTGTTTCAGTAATGTATAATGTTAACTAAGAAATAAAAAAATAAACTTACTGCCTCACGATATTAGAATTCTGTGATATCTTACAACATATCGATAGAAGGTTGAGTGGAGAGAAAACTGTTGCAGAAGGAGGTGTTCCTGCAACAAAGATAATTACATTTAGTGAAAGGATTGCCATGCACAATCTTTTTCATAAATTTGCAGGGGTTTCATGAGGAGTGGACTATGACTGGAGTCAACTCATGAAGAGAATCCACACACTGGCCACATGTGTCAAATTCGTAGTGTCAAACCACCCCTGAACCAGAGATAACATCACCATTGTTTGTACTGGTGCACAGTAGTCCAAGGGTCACTTTTCTAATTAAACTAAAGCTGTATGTTACTTTAAAAATCAAAGGCCCAAAGGTTGAAAGCAGAGTAGAGAGGCTCATTATCCCTGTTGCTTGAAGATCACTTTGAAGTTTACACATTCAGTGTACTGTACATATCCAATAGATGGCACGACTCTGGGCTGACATGTTATCTACTGGAGTTGGTCCACTGTGTTTTCTGATGTCCACCGTCAACTCAGCCATCGCCTAGGAAAGTTTAAACACTTCTACTGAGAAGCTTTATGGAGATGTTGGTTTACTTTTTTTCTGTAGGACTCCAAACCTTCTCCCACTGCAAAAAGTACCAAAGCTTATTTAATGTCCTTGATGTTACTCTAAGATCATCTGACCTGAACAATTGTGCATCTGTGTGTTACTGTCAAGAGGAAGATGAGAGACATCAGACCCAGGCATGTTAATTACCTGAAGGCAATTATTAAGGCAACTTGAGTTTCCATTACACATAGCAGAGGTACAGGTTGATCGCCTCCATGCCTTTGATGCAATGATTCATGCAAAAGGAGGCCAAACCAAGTGTTGAATGTCAGATAATTATAAGAAAACCTAACATTTTTTAAACATCCTTTTATATTGGTCTGATTGGTTTGAGGTGTCAGAGATCTCAGTGGATGACTCAGGCTACACACAGTGACTAAAGAACTTTGTGTCTACTACCGTGTTTTAAGATGAACATTTTTATATGCTCAGTAAGTGTTTATTTACATCGATGTCTTTATTTACAAAGTTCTATATGCTGTTTGAACAGTTTTCCCCTGCTCCATATGTACCTTTGGCATTTATGTTTTCTTTGCAGTTATTTGTTTAAATTTTATAAGTACATGGGCTGCTGTTTTTATTCCATTTATTTTTGAAAACAGTGTTTTTCTTTTCTGAGATGTTTTTTTCTTTCCTGTAGAGTCTAATTTAAGCTTTTACAAAATTTTTGCTATTTATCATGATTTATAGTCTTGTGTATACTTGAATGCTTTCATTCCTCAATTTCCTTGATGTTGGACACTAAAGGTTATTCCTATTTTATTCTATTCTATTCTACACACATGAACACATTTAACTATGTCATCTGCCTTAATATAATTATCACATTCTCAGAAAAGTGACAAGAAATGTTTTGATTACGTACGATATTCCATTTTTTAAGACATCATTAAGGCTCTGATCATTTCTAATATAACATTAAGGCGAGGGAAATCCACATAGTAAATTACTATATCGCAACTGTTTTGTTTGTCCTTAAGCTGTAATTCTGCACTGTGTTCACAAGGAAAATTGCGCAAAAAAAATTTAAAAAACAAAACAAAAACACCCATCACTTAAAATGAGATGTAGCAAATGAGAATTCGTAAGCTTTGATTCCATTCAACTCAAATTTCAATTTTAAGCCAATTCTTAAAAGTTTGAAAAAAACAGAAATGCGAATTTGCGATGTTTCTGTGCCTAAGAGGAACATCCAGCAAGACGCCGACTGTGAAAACAGCTGATCACTCATGTGAGTTAAAGTTTGCTATGTGAGAGCCGATTCAAAAAAAGTGTTTTCATCTCCCGGTTTGCTCATTAATCATTTTTGCAGAAACCAAAAACTATCTCAAGCGAGCCTAAAAACTTTTGCGAATTTAAGGGAGTTTTGCCATTTCCATTAAGCTTTTCTGATGCGATACTGCAGAATGCACATTAGAAAAAGCTGATGGAAAGTTCTCTCTACTGGCCTGATAAGCAAAATACAGAGAAACAATATTTAAAAAAAATATGTTTATTATTACTTTAATTAACAGGGAAATCCAGTTCCTGACCAAACAAAGTCACCTTAAAACTTACAGAACAACTGATAATTTTAGAAGGGATTATGTTAGACTTCCTTTTTCAAAATCAGTTGGAAGTGGTGTAGAGTGATACTGCAATAGGACTTTAGCTTGAACTGAACTGATTTAATTTGAGATAAAAACAGAAGAGCCAGAACAATGACTCTACGTTGGTGTGTCTCCACGATCTATATTAGTTACACCCTGAAGCACAGACATGCATGACCACTGTGGGCACCGGTGAACACATAAAAAGCATAGAAGATGTTGCAATCACCTGCAAAATATGCTGAAATATCTGTGGGTTCTTTTTTTTCTTTTTCGAAGATCGTAAAACTCTCCTTTTAGCAGCAGCCATAAATCTCTTACAAATAGTTTGGCAGTTTGCCCCTGAGATTCCTGGGGGGGAAACACTGAAGTCCAAATGGTAAAGAAATATATATAACAGATTTATTGTTATAAAAGAATAGATGATATCATCTAAGCACTGACTTTAATTCCTAAAGATGGCACCTCCATCAAGGACTGGTGATGTCATTTTCTTTTCCTTTCTAACGATGTTTATCTAAAGAAGTATTGCAGAATTTCCCAGTTTCCCATATTCAGACCATATATCTCCTGTCATTGTGTCACTATATTCTTTTAAAAAGACAGCATTGTCTTCAAACAACACAAGTAATACAACAGCCCAATGAGAACTTAGAGGAAGGTCTTTGTTATGTGGGAATAAAAAGCGCAACAAAGCACAGGTGGACCATTGTAGTGCACTATCACAGAGGCTGCAAGCTCCACATCTAAAAAAATTACTGTGCCCAAAGAGGTTTTACAGTGAGATATTGGCAAAAGCAAATGAATACAAAGGAAGAAATGGCATGTTTCTCACCGAGATGCACTTCAAAAGGAGACTGGGGAACAGCTTTCTCTCCCTTTACTATTTACTCCCTCACACAGATGAGCCATAAGCTAAAAAGATTTAAAAATGACAGAATTTACATAAATCTTGGTTAAAAAGTACCTTCCAGAGAAATAAAGCTTTTCATGTAGCTTTAAAAGGAATTCTGTAAAACATTTACTAAACAGAGAGAAGGCAACCTATATTGAGAAATTGTAACATTAATAATCTAAAGGGTATGAAACACTGAAAAAGGTCAACTTCTGAAGCTAAATCTATGCTTTCTGGTAAAAACTATAGATTTGTTACAGCTCAGATTATGGCAGAATAATATGAGGACACATTGTATCTTTTTCCAAAGTAAGGCAATAACAGTTTTAAAAATAAAAAAGTCATGGTAACAAGTGTGTTACCCCATCTTTAAATAGTAGCACATTTAACATTTTGTCACTTTATCCCAGTAATCATGAAATCACTGAGTTTTTAAGGCATTTACTTTCTACTTTTTGTTTTACAGGGTGTTTACAATATTAAGTTAATCCAATAAATATGATTTTCACCTAACACTCAGTTTTGAACGTATGTTTACAGTAACATAGAAAGTGTTTTTGCATTTGTATGATGTAATCTATTGAGCAATCTTGCAAGAGAGTTGTGAGCAATGCTGTATAAATTGAATCTGACATAGACCTTAATACATTTACTGAAATTAAAACCAGAATTAAGAGAAAGAAACTTCTGCGAAAGCTGTCAGCAGAAAATGGTCTGCAAATGTACTAAAATAGGGAAAAAAGCCAACTTCTCAGTGACTGGTATCAAAACAGAGTAAGCATGCTATTGTTGACAGTGCGGTGAAGCTAAATGCTCCTAAGAAAAAAAAAGTCAGATAAGCAAAACTTCAGTTTATTCAAGAATACAAGATTTTATTTTTAATAATAAGACTTTGTAAAACAACAACATAGCATATTTACAAATATCTCTTTTGTAGTTCTGTTTAAAAATGCAGAAATATTGAAGCACAGCCATAGAATATTAAAAAATCCAACGTAATATTTGGATTTATCTCTTTATTTACTGGTCTCACTGCATTTTGACGCCTATTGTTTTCTATAAGCTCTAAGCATTTTATTGTGTTTGATAAAATAAGACAACAGTTTTATAGCGCTAAGTGATAAAATTGATTTACGTAATTAACTTGGACATAAATAAACTACAGCAACACAACAAAAACACTTCTTAGAAGATAATAAGCTCCAATGAGTCTATTTCTGTTACATAATAAATATAGTTATATGAAAAATAATAAATTTGATGTAATCTGTTGTATTAAAGTATTTCCAACATAGGATAAACATCATGGTGTTTAAGGAGGAACTTGTGTCATCAAATACCAGCTGTCATTCTATACCGTGTGAAGTGTAGCCTCGTTGCACACAGTTACAATGACTTGGAGTGTGGAACATCATGGATTAATCATGAAAAGACAAAGTTTCCCATTACAGTTTGACACGTTCCAACAGTAGCTGACTCAGGTCAAACTCTGTCATTACTGGGCTCCATTCAAGAGCAGAGAGGAGATGTCTTTAAAGCTTCTGGGCACAACTTTGACCTTATTAAAAGTGACTGTATCTAATTGCTGACACTGCTTTGGCTTTTTACTGTCTCCTGTTCTTTTAATGGATTCTTGATTTTAATGCAGTTCCTTAACCAAAGTAAAATCCAGCTGTGCCTGGAAACTATGTCGACGCACCTGAAAAACTGTATTGATTTAAAAGAAATAGAAGGTTGAAATAGAAAATTTCAAACCATCTGGACATCTGTTGTATGGTGAACTTTGTCATGCATTCATTAGTGGAGTCAACAGAAGGACCTACCACAGAGTGACTCTGCTGTTACAGCTGAGGCAGGGAACACAGTTTTCCATCACCGTAATGACTTGTACACAGGACAGAGCAGCCATATGATTGCTTGCCTTTCACGCGTCATTACTGGCAATCAAAGTTCACTGCTATTGTTCGTGGTATCTCTATTCTTAGCACTATGTCCCTGTCAGCAGAATGTCAAAGACTATGGACAGATTACGGAGGAATGCAAAAGCTGATTAACAAACTCTCTGAATAAAATGTGCAGCACGGACCAGTCCAATGAGTTCTGAACAAGGAAGCCAATGACAGCATGAAGGACAGGGATAAATGTAAAATAATTTCACAACAAAGCATATGCCTTGCAATCCCTGAATTACAGATACTGCACATTTCTATGTCTTGTGCATCCCTTCTGTTGTCTGTCTATTGTATAATAAAAGTAGAGATAGACCGATATGTGGTCAGCAGATGTTTTTGGAAGTCATCAGCATTTCTGTTTTCTTGTAGCATTGCCACTTTCTCCATATGGTATTGTTAAACTGATGTGGGTTATGTTATATGAACTTTGTAAATTTATACAGCAGTAGCTTAGTAAAATTAGAATTACATCTTTTTGACAGTTTACTTCTTCACACTGGCATATTATTTGTTATTTTTGTGTTTTCCTTTTTTTGCTCAATTTGTTAGTGAATAGCACTCTTGTTACACATTTACAATAATAACTCCATGTGTAAGATACTGGACATGTGCCTAAACAAGGACGTAATAGAATAAGCCAGCTAGACCTTCCCAGTATAGTTATGAAAATAATAAAGACAAGTACAAGATCCAATCTGAAAAAACTCAAAAAGTAGTTGATTCCAACACAGATGAGTTTTAAATAGCGCTCGTAATACAGGGTGTGCTTTGGTGTTCACTAAAGAGGAAGATAAAGCTGCGGAAGGGTTTAAACCTTGCTTAAACAGAGAAAGGTACGTAAATAACTGTCCTTATAAATGCCGATACCAAAGATTACAAGACCCTCGTGGCATTTAGTATAATTGTATCATTTTTATCAGGTGAATGGGCTATATGCCAAACTTCACTACTTCCTGAACTTCAGCCAGCTCCTTTGTTTCCTGTCTTTCATTACTAGACAGAGTGATTATTCCAAGTATGTCTGGCTATTCTAATCATGGTTACTGAGATCACACACACCTGGATTAATAAGGAGTGGAGTTGGGTATATAGCCCATAGAAGAAGAGAAAGCAGTATCAGCCTAAAGAATCAGCCAAAAAAATATCAGCAGCACATAGAGACTGGTAAGACTGATGTCAAAATAATTGTTAAAAAACCTGTACCAGTTGATCCTAAATAAGAGCATTGGAACTAAGCATTGATATTTAAATTAATAGGATCTTCTTCACTTTTGGCACTGCTAGCTCACAGTGAGATTAATAAAATGTGGTCACATTTTAAAGACCTACATAAAAAAATAATACAATAATAACATAAAACTAATAGTAATTAAGTTATGCGATTACAGCACTTAAGCTAACAGTTGCCATTTCATTGCAGTTATTTTTCATATCTACACTGTGATATATATAATAATGTAATTAATATAATAATGTATTTAATATTACATCAATGTAGCTCGTGAGACAAAATGGAACAAAATACTTGCTTCATGTGAATGATGGCACAAGCTTGGAAAGTTCAGTTTAGGCAACTGGAGGTAAAGTTTTCTAGAAGACGTTTCGGGATGTGAAGTTTTCTAGGAGATGTGTCACCTCTCATCCAAGAGGCGTCTTCAGTTCAGTTCTTCAGACAAGATTTAAAAAAAAAAGAAAATAATCAGCATAAAACAATCCAGTCCAGGTTTGACTAGTATGCAAATTGATTTTTGAGCTTGTCTAATGCTATGATGATCCAATGAGAGAAATTTTGTGTTTTCAAAACAAAAATACAGGTTTAAATATTAAAGCAGTTTTACAAATATACTTGGTTAGTAAGGAATCATCCAGTTTGTGTTTATCAGACTGTTTTTCAGTTTTTGAAGAGGT
The DNA here is from genome assembly GCA_034780135.1 of Jordanella pulchra. Lineage (NCBI taxonomy): Eukaryota > Metazoa > Chordata > Actinopteri > Cyprinodontiformes > Cyprinodontidae > Jordanella > Jordanella pulchra. The sequence goes on from JAUZNJ010030373.1 coordinate 7,148, forward strand.
GATTAAATGCTGTCCAGACTCACTTAAGAAACTGTGTGATAGACCTTAAAATTGGCTACCTAAGCAAAAAGCTTGCTAATCCTAAAGCAATCCAATAGCTTACTGATGTAGAGAACTGAAAATGTATTAGTTCTTTATAATCCAATTTCTGACTGAAAGAAAGGATGTTAACACACAATTTAAAAAGGTAAGGTGACATCACACCCTGACAAAAAAGAAAAATGTTTCACCTCTTAATACATTTTTTAATGTGCTAAGCAGCATAAATTCAAGCAGCGCTCCAAGACAGCCCTTTGAATTGCTGTTAAAAGGAAAAAAGGAGCACATCATATTTCACATAGCAAAATGAAAATGACGCAACATTTTCAGAACAGATGTCTCTACCACACTATAAATTCATAAATGAAGCTTTATAATCTCAAATGACTTTCATGAATTTAAATTAAACGGGAGGATTTTTTAGGTCAAACTCACCCAGTATTCTACTAATAGCTACAATAATGGAAAAAAAGCTAATAGGCATTCTATGGCATCCTCACAACTGTCGAGGCTTTTCTTTGCCTCTCATAGACAAACTGCCAAACTACATGTTTAACTGAAGCTAGTAAACAATCCTACGTTACACAGCTATTATCATGAAAAATGGGTCGAATCTCTATTCCCTTGAGAGGCTAGAAAAAGTGATCAAAACCTACGCTTGCATTTCTTATTATTTAGAGACACTGAATTCTAAAAATAGCTTTGTTACACTATGGAAACAGGCACAGCTCTGTTGGGTACAATAAAGTGTCAATAGGAGGACCATTGATGATTTTAAGAAATACTATTAGAAAAAGATTTAGAGTCAAGAGAAACGTGTGGGCAAATTCAATAGACTAGCATTAGATAGTTCAATTTGTTTCAAAAGTACTAGGTAGCTCATTTATGTTGGTGTGAGAGCTGGCTAGAATCAGCCACACAGTTTCAGAATGATATGAGATGTTATCATTCAAAGCAGTGGTGCTTAGGGATTTCTAGGCAACTGATTATACCATTACTGACACTCTGCTCCATCAGTAGTTCCCTGTCTAAGAACTATGGTGCTTTAAAAGGTTTCCCAACATAGCATTTTCCACTGCTCAACTTACAACAAGTTTTATTTCCCACATAGATATCAAGAGCAAACACAAAATGTATTTTGTGTATGATGATTGCATTTATTAGGGGATAAAAAAAACAGCCCAGCTTTCCTTATGTGAGGTGTTGGAAAAACATTTTTCTTACATTTGATCCTATGAAATCAATAAATATAACATTTGGAAATGTACAAATATTTCATGCAACTTCACTATTAATGCAGAAATGGATTAAAGTAAAGGCAATTTTAGTGTTTGTATGGTTGTTACTATAATTATTCACTTTCATTGTTTGTTAAAAAAAATACCACAAAAAATGGCATTTTGCAAGTTTTAGGTCCATATGACCCATCTCAAATGTAAATTTTTAATTACCCCTCTGAAATAATGTAATATATATTAGCATTCTATCAAATGAAACATTTAATGTACTGCACCATTAATTTATAAATGTAATAACTAATGTTATATTGATTTTTCCTATTTACTATTAAACAATTTATACATTCAAAATGTCAACAGTCCAATCTGGTTCTCAAGACTGTGACTTTCAATCAGAAATAAGAACACAACTATGTTTGAAAAGTATAAAAAAACACTTCTAAGATTATCTAAGATGGATTTGGTTGGTCCACAAGAAAAGTTTGTCAACCAAATCAAAGTCTGAACTAGAAACCATTGAAACTAAAACATTTCTACAAACATTTTTTCACTAAAAGCTCAATTAATAAACCATCCAACAGACCACATAAAAACATAGACCAAAACTGAGACTGTATTTTACTTGGCAAACTCAAATAGAATTTTGCATCTATTGCATTGTATTCAAAAAAATGTGTCTGGTTTTATAGAGAAGTTGATAAGAAAACTGAATCTTTTAAGGTTCTGCACATAATAATCTTGTCAGGAAGGCTTGTGGAAAAGACAACACTTTTCAGATAGCAGCAGGAAAAGGTCTCAGAAATTGTGCAGATGGTCAGCAGCTGAGGTTGACTAAAAAACAACAAAGGAATTTCCACTGTCAGTGCTGCTCACTTGATTAGGCTGGCAAACTGACACTTATTCTCTTAAGAAAACAAACCTTCACACATCTAGTTTCTTGTATTTTCTTTACCAAAACTGTCAAGCCTTTGAAGTGTCCATCTTTTAAAAATCCTCCTTACAATCTAATACTTACAGCCATGTCTTTAGTTAGTGACACGCATTTCAAAATAGTCACTATATCAAGATTTGTTAGTCCCTCAGGTGTATAGCTTGACTTTATCAAAGACAGAAACATTCAACAATTTGGAATTGACTTGGCTATCATAACATGAATTTGTTAGTAAGTAAACCATGTCATTGTCGCTCTAGATTGGTGAACCTTTGTGAAGAAAAGGATCTCCTTAGCATGACACCCCTAAAACTATGTTTTTTGATGAGGATGATGTGTTCAGAGTAGGGATGTAAACAAATATTTAACTTAGGAATAATTGTAAAATAATGGTTATAAGATTAAAAGGTGATTCGTTCAATTAACTGATAAAGTCCACTTAAGACCTGCCTTCAGTCTTTTAGTGTCGCCACCATCAAAAAGCGGGTGCCATCCAGACCATGATAGCTATGAGAAATGTTGGAGGGATGCCAAAACAGAAAAATAAAGTGATCCAAACAGATTCTGGTGCAGAATTATTTTGAACTCTCTGATGATAAAAAGAATGCATAATGCCCTTAATATGACTCTGTTAGTAAAAACACAGTCCTTAAGTGGTCACCTAATAGAGCTCATGTCATGATCCAGGCCTGCAAGTCTGTTGTTTTTTACCACCAGATGGCGACAGGGGCAAATGGGTGTGCGGTGTGGCTCCTGGTAACGCAGATGTTTCCCATCAGCACTCATCACCTCCAGACTATATCTTCCTGCTGCAATTAGTAGTCGGATCCGAGTGTTTGAGATTTGATGGTATCTCTAACCTCCTGAGCTACAAGCTTACTTCAGTGCTCTCAGGCCAAACCAGTTTCAGCTTGAAACTGATCTCTTGTGTTTTTCTCCCTGTTGCCTTCCGGTTCTGTAGGGAAGTCTGGACGCCGTCTGCTCCTGGCTTCTCCTCTCAGATTCCTTCCTCGTGACGCCGTGGTGTTTAACCCACTGGATGCCCGAACTCTCTGACTACTTCCTCGTTGTTCATCTGGATCCTCAAAGCCCTACTACTGACAGCAGCACCACTTCTGGACTCAACCACCCATCCGAGCCGACCTGTCCATTTCCCACCGCACACCTCCGTTGCCTCTGGACCCATACTGAAAACAAGATCCCGGACTCTGTTTTCCCACTCCCTAAAACCGACCAACACCAAACGAACAGTAAGAACCGAACTCTTAAACTTCAAGTACCCAGCTTTCCCACTGTCCGTGAACTCACCATACTCTCTTCCTAGTGACTGCATCTGCTGACCGAACTTGTTTCCTCCCAGACCTGGCTTGTATTCCACTACTCTGTTCCTCAACCTACAGTCAACAGTTAAGATCTAGAGTACTCCTGTGTTTGTGTTCTGCATGTGGGTTCGACAACTCAAAAAGAAACCCATCATGACAGCTCATCAGTCAAGGAAAAGGATATGATGATGGAAAAGTGAAAGCCATTATGCAAAACATTTACAATATTTTAAAAAAAGACATTATACTAATAAGCAGAGTTGATTTTGAAGGCTAGAAGTGTTAAAAATGTAGCCCTTCATGCTATAGAAAGACCCTCTTGATACAAAAGAAAATGGTCGCTTAACAATTAATCATTTTTTGATAAGATCAATTTGATAAAATCAAGCACTAATTTGTGTTGGTTTATCCTATACAATCTTCACAAACCACATTCAAATTGTGGTTGTAATGTTATAAACATAAAAAACCACATCTGCATTGGGCTCTACCAAACAACTCACAAATGTCTCCTAAATCTGTTATAAATGTGGCAGTTTATGATGCCTGAATAGTAAGAACAGATCGAAATGTGCTGTGCTGTTTAAGTTGGATGTTAGTGTCATCAAGCGCCTGTAAAACCAAATAAGTTAGCACCTTTACACAAATACTAAGGATCCAGAGTCAAAGAAGACGGTGACAACTGCAAGAGAACATGTGGAAAACGAGAGTGCAATTTAGTAGATCTGCTAGTTACAAATGTTACATTTTACAGTAATCTGCCGTTTATCGTTGTTATTTATTTCATTATCAATATGTTTTTTCAATGAAATGCAAGCTTGCTCCAAGTTCCATTAAGAAAGCATTTGTCTTAGCTTTTTAAAACTATCCATCCATCCATCCATCCATCTTCTCCCACTTCATCCGTCATGGTCGCGGTTGGGCCAGTGCCTATCTCCGGCAGACTATGGGCGTAAGGCGGTGTACACCCAGGACAGGACGTCAGTCTGTCGCAGAGCAACACACAGACACACAAGGACAGACAACCATGCACACACACACCTAGGGACAATTGAGGGATGCCAATTAACCTAACAGTCATGTTTTTGGACTGTGGGAGGAAGCCGGAGTACCCGTGGAGAACACACGCATGCACAGGGAGAACATGCAAACTCCATGCAGAAAGACCCCAGGCCGGGATCGGGCACCTTTTGTTTCTTTTCTTACCCTCCCCTAATTATTTTGTCACACATAAAGTATATTTATCTCAGTGTTCTCCAGCTTAAGTTAGAGCTGAAGAAGCCTCTTGAAAGAGGTGAAATGTCATCTAGAAAACTTCCCGTCCAGTAAACGTAAACTGAACTTTCCAAGCTTGACCATGACCTGGATGAGTGGGAACCTTCACAGATATGTTAACCCACTCCAACTTTCAAAAAGATTAAGCTTCGATATTAAGGAGTCTTTTGGGTCAATTCAGAACATAGTTGTCGTTCAATAATAAAAATAATCCTCTCGAATACAACTTGTCTAATATATTTACACACTGTGCATTAATAATAAATAATATTTAACTCTCCAACTTCTTAGCCATTTCCTGTGAAGTTAGGAGGCTTTTTCCCAGGCCTGACAACTATAAACTTTAGGAGAAGAGGAAATGGTGGAAAAGTGGGAGACGGGCAACTGTGAGTTGCATTCAAAGCGACTTCATTCAGAAAGAGCACGCTGCCAACTACTCAGCATATTCACTGCTTCTGTTTAGAACATGTTGTTCTCATTGACTTGGATGCCATCACATCCTTTACAGCTTACAGAAAAGAAAAGGAAATTATTGAAATACCAAAATATTTTGTGTTTCATACTGTATTTACACAGAAGGCCTTTGTAATTCAAACATGTGTTGTTGTAAGGCTTTGAAATTCATTTTCCCTTGTCATTAAAAAACCTTTTATTAAGTTTAAAGAGAAATTTCTGAAGGAGATAAGCTAAATTTCGAAGGAATTAATCTAGATGATACGGTTTACCAATATATGCTCATAAAGTAAGCCATAAAGCTCTAAAAATGATGGATGAAGAGACAAATACACCCTTAATCTCACACACTGGGGACAGAGCTTGTTATGCCGCATGGGAGTAAACTGCATATTCAGCTGCAGGCACCCTGAAGATTTCCTTTCTCACATACTGTCCTATGTACACTGCATAGCAGATGTGTCCTCTCAAGAAGATGCAGCACTATATTCTAAGTCCAGCCAATTGGGGATTCTTGTCTGTCAGTGTTGGTTACACAATATTTTCACTGTCCACAACATATTCTTGTATCCTTATCTATTTTTACCCACCATCTCACTCACAGTCAGTTTTTGAGCATAGAGGGCAGTAAACCCAAAACATCTTCTAACTTCTACAAGCTAGAATGAGAGATGACTTTAAGACATTTTTCCAAGTTTCACCATTAGAGTAAGTATCCTATACCTGCCCAACAGTTAAGAGCTGAAACAGAATTTGCACTTTTTTTCTTGCATGTTTTCTTTTTTGTTTTTACCTTAGCCGAAAATAATATACAGCTGTTCTATCATCCACCCCTCATACTCTTTGTGGGTGGCTTCTTTATCTCAAGGATTGTTTACCAGAGGCATGGGAGCTTGAGGGTATCCAAGCTGTCTCTACAACTGTGCATTTCTAGACTGAGATGTCTGATGTTTCTCCAGGTATCTGTTGTAACCATTTCTTCAGTGTGGTTTGGTTACTGAGCCCAGTGCTCTGATGATCACACGCACCACAGTACCTTCACCTTCCAGGCCTTTCTAGCTCTCCCTTGAGCCCTTAGTATTTCTTCAGTTTTTCACGTTGTTCTTTCCCAATGTTTCTATCATTTGGGATGACCACATTGATCACTACAGTCATCATCTGCTGCTTATCAATGATCACAATGTCTAGTTGGCTAGCCACAACCATTTTGACAACACAAAAAAATAACAAGACATCACAGAGAAACCAGAGATTGATTCCTTACAATAAAAGGGTAGGCTAATCACAGCAGCAAATGGAAAATTACAACAACATTGTATCAGGATTTTAGTACATATAAGCATAGTTAAAATAAATAACATTAAAGAATCATCACTCAAAAAAAATATTACAGTACTACACCAGTAAGGTACAGTTCACTATAAAAACAGAATGGAGATTTGGTTTCATTATGTTGCAGTAATTATAGTTTTATTCTTTCACCGCCACGTTTATCTCTGCAAAAAGATATGAAGGCAGAAGTCACTTCATAGTATAAACAAACACTTGTATATAACACGCGAAGTCAAAGATATCTGACAAATGATTCAGATCTTTTGAGAAGGGGTAGGCATTAAACTAAAAGTATTCTTTCTTAGCAGTAGCCAGCTAGTTGCCACTAGAGAGGGATCAAAATCCTTCTTACATGCAGCCATCACTGCATTATGATTTAATAATGTCCACAGCACAGCTGCATTAAACCCTGTTCTTTGGTGGTCTGAATGTTCCTGCAATGCTTCCACTGTGTAGTGTTCTTGTGTCTAGTTGCCTGTCTGTGGTAATTTATCAATGCACCAACAGCTCTGAGTTTTAATTATGTTGTTATATAATATAGTTTTACTAATAATTTTAATTTTCCAACAGCAATACTACAATGCCTCTCAACCAGGGATGCAGGTTACCGATTAATGAATTAATCTAAAGTTGATTGATCTAATTGATCAACGAATAATTAACTGATGAGTGGCCATTTTCTTAAATAAACTGAGTTTTCTCTAGTATCAAGAGGATCTTTCCATAACTTCAAGGGCTAAATACTTTTTGAAATGCGCTGCGTTAAAAAAACATTTAGATCATCATATTTTACCTATTTACGGTGGTTTCTTATACATTATTGAACTAATTTATAAGATATAACAAAACATAAAACTGATGGGTCACTAAATAAAAAACGATGCATAAAATATGTGAAACCTGTATGATTTCCAGTGTAAAGAAATATAAAACAATTAATAAAAGACAGGATATGTCACACTGACATTCTTTCACGCTAGTAAAGCAGTTACTTTATTTTAATAAGGTGTCATGTTGGGTTAAGGGAGCGCTAACCCAAATGCAGAACACCACACGGAGACTGGGAAAAAGTTAAGAGGTTTA
>JAUZNJ010030374.1:0-40088 GCA_034780135.1 Jordanella pulchra
GGATGGATGGATGGATGGATGGATGGATGGATGGATGGATGGATGGATGGATGGATGGATGGATGGATGGATGACATTTGGGGCAGAACCTCGGGGATTAACTGGGATAATTGAAATTGTGGCAAATTTCCCATCAAAGAACCAAGAACACATTTAGCTGTTCGTTTTGATCAAAGGGTTTAAACTGAGAGAACCTTTATGTCTCCAGCTGACATGAAACGTTTTATCAAAGCTTTTCCTGTTAAAAACATGAACATTCCTTCTTTAAAGGTAATATTAGAAGGCAGAGTACTGTACACTTATTTTTTAGGGGTATGGGATATCAACATACTTAAGTTTATCATTTAAAAATGGTGAAACATACAAAAACTAGAAAATCACTGGGAGGGTGCAGACCTCTGCCAAGCAGCTCATTCCCCCCAAATATTGTGACCTCCACCTACACACCAGACCCAGATCATTACCAAAATTTTATAATTTGTCAATGATTATAATACGCCCCTTCAGTGAAAATTTGAGCACAATCCGCCAGACACTTTTGAAAATATTTTGAAAACAAACAAACAAACCAGAAAAGCACTCGGAGAGCGCAGACCTCTGCCAACCAGCTTGTTTGTTTGTTTGATTGTTTCTCACTGAAAAAGTTAACCAGCTATTTCACATTTATTTAACATTTCAATCAGGAAATTTGGAATCTAATTTAAAAAGCCTTTTCTAATTGCACATTTCAAATTGAATGTTTGAAGAGGAATTGTAAATTATATTTATTAAACCATTATTAAATACTGGAATTTGATCATGTTTTTCAAATCCTATTTTAAAATGGAAATTTAAAAACAAAAATTCATAAATCTGATTATTAATACCTTTCCTAACCACACATTTAAAAATTTTATTCCTTATTCCATTTCCATTTTCTTTTTCTCTTTGCATTTTCAGATCTGTTTTGCATTCTATCTTTTTTTTCCTGCTCCATTTACCTTTTCCATGGCCCTTCTGGTCCCTGAGCACATTGGAAACCAGTTTAACCAATCACAGATGTAACCAGCTACCTGATTGTTCATTTTGTTTACAAAGTGTTTCAGAGTTTAACTGGTTTCCAGTCTGCTCTGGGACAAGAAGGGCCATGGAAAAGGTAAATGGAGAGGGTAAAGCCAAAATAACATGCAATTTCAACAGAATTTAAAAATGCAAGTTGAAAAAGAAAATGAAAATGGAAATGAGGAATAGACTTTTTAAATGTGTGATTAGGAAATGTAGTTTTTTTATCAGATTTATAAATTTTGATTTTTACATTTTTTATTTAGAAAGAGGATTTGAAACTAGATTTTCAAATACAAGTATTTAATAATGTATTAGTAAATACAATTTACAATTCCTTTTTTTTAATTCAGTTTAAATGTGAAATTAGAAAATGCTTTTCAAATTGCCTTATTTAAATATTAAATTTGAAATAGTTGGTTTTCTTTTTCACTGACTCTCTAGGTCCTTCATATCCACCTGGGTCTTCTGGTGTATGTTTTTATTGTTATACAACACACTTCATCTCAAGGGTATCAGCTATAGTTCCCCAAATAATGATTTCCTAGACCGGAGAAAAAGTGCATATTAATTGTTTTTAAACCAAAAGGTCACCAATCTACTGCAACTTCTTCAAACACACCCAGCAGGCAAAACACTGAATCAGAAAAGCAACCTTCCCCATTTGAAAGGTAATTATAAAACTTACATTCATATCAGAAAACTGCTTTGCTACTCTTCTGGGACTCTGTAAAAACTAACGAGCAGAATTATCATCTCAACAAATAATCCCTCGGAGTCGTGCTGTTTGGTTTTTCTTTTTATCATTTCTTGCTGAAGTTGTCCAACATGCCTGCCTGCTAATAGAGCACCTCTAACCTACCCAGCTTCATTTGACTTGCTAATGAAAATGTCTTATCAGGAGGTTTAATTAAAATACTTCATGATGAAAGTAAAAACATTTTGTGTTTGCTGTTTGGACATGGAAATGGAGTGTGTGTGTGTTCTTATTATGGGTGATTTGTCCTGCTGCAGATACTCCAATCGTCATGCTCTGAACTACACTGTGACGGTGCACTGGTCCACACTGCGACTGATTTGCTCTGTCCGTCACACCCCAATCATCATGGCGCTATTTTTCCACAGTGAACCCAACCCCAGTAGGGTGGGGAACAATTTGTTTTAAGTGGAGTGGTCCAAACGGAGAGCTGATGGAACAGAAGATGCTGCCTCTGCAACCATTCTCTCCTCCCTTTCATGTATGGCTTCCTTGAAAGCTACAAACACAGCTGGATACTTTTATAATGTCATCATGCTGTTATTTTTATAGCTACATGTAAACACTCACTGAATCCCTACAGAGTAAGAGTGCTCTACAAATACAGTGAAGGACAAAATTATGTATCAACCTATATTAAATGGTTTTAAAGGTATTCACTTTTTATGTGCTGTAAAGCAGAGGCTACATAAATACATTAGCATATTTATATAGTTTCCACACATAAATAATTTCATAATAAACAAACCCAGATCAGGGGGGTTACTGCACCCCGCCAGGAAAAGCAAGGAAAAAATGCCAACTTTGTGATGCTAAAGCATATAAGTTAAACTGTCCTCCCCATCTGCACATGTGGTGTAACTCCAGTGAGACAAAGTTGTGTGAAAGATTTGGTAAAAACAAATAAAAAATATTGAAGTGTTGAAGCATAAAAGCAGTTAGCATTTTCTTTGTTATGAGCGTCAGTATTTCTCAAAGATAAAGATATTTTTAAATAACTTAGGTTCAAAACCAGATCTATGGATCGATTCATCACAATAAAAGGAATCAATGGACTTAATCAAGGAATTAAAGAGTCAAGAACAATGACGACATTCAAAAAACATATAACAACTATAATTTTAGGAATTTATTAAAGTGATAGGTTCATGGATATATTGATGGCATTTAATTCCAGATGCATTGATTTGGGGGAGCGTGTGTTTTGTTGTCTATTAATGTATTCCATCTGAATAAATACAACTCATCCGTTTATTTAAACAATGCATTTCAGTGTGTCATTTTTACCTGGTTAAATTTAATTTTCTATATTTATATATGTCATATCTAGAGCGCTTTGTGAAACCTGATTTATTTTAAAGCATTATAAATAAAGCTGTCCTGGCGTTGCATCAACATCAAGATTTTGTTAGTACTCTTATATACAAGCCAGTCGCTATGTTTTGATAACTTTCACAAATTTGTTTTAAGGACAGAATTTACTAAAAATCTTATTACAAAAAAAATAAAAACTAGAGGATTAAAATGTAAAACGAATATTTATCTTAATTTTCTTCTGTCCTATTATGCGCCTCCTCTTTCAACCAGTAGAGGGAGTGCTGCTCTAGGACCTGGTGGATCATAAACTAACTCAGCTCAAACTTCCTAAATAATTCAATTAAATTATACAGTGGCTCTAATTATCAGTACATCAGTGAGTTCAAATGCCCCAATTGTTTTCAGCTGTGTTCTCAACCTAGGAACCCTTAGTTTTCACTAGTAGCTCCCAAATTTCAATGCATTAAGCCTGGGGTCACACTTGCCTTTGGACCCCGCCCCCCACTTCTCTGCATGATAAGGCCAGCACTGTTAATGTGGGCCCGCAGGCAGCCACTGTAAGTCACAGCAAAGTCATAACTGAGTCAGCTCAGTGAAAAGATCATTAGAAAAACCCTGAAGCTTTTATGATCCAGAAGTCACTAAACTTAATGATTTGAAAGTCATATTTGGGGGATCGTTAAAAAAAAATAAATTGCTTGAACCATTTTGAATAATCAGAGTTTATCATCTCTGTTTGTGTTTGTGCAGAGAAGACAGTCCAACCATGCTGGAGAACACCGGGAACAAGTTGGGATTTGGGTGTTTGCTGATGTGATCTCAAAGCACAGGGGGAAAATTAAACTGAGCCACAACATAAAGGAGCTTTACCAGCATAACAGGGCATAAAAAAACTGCACACATACAATCGGTCCTATCTGCTCGGATAGGTTCTGATCTGACTGCACTAACTATCTCTAAGTATCAATGTAAACCAAAACCAAAAAACATCTCATGTTGAAATCAAATCACTATTTAAGGGCATATTAATTCCAGCTAATAACATCATCCATCGGTCAACAGCTGCATCTCAGTAAATCTGAATATGTTTGAAAAAGCTACCCAGAATATTGTGTTCAAATTTGTATTTCTATCATGGAGATGTCCTGGTATAAGTTGTATCATTAGAGGAAGTGGAGCAGGAGTTTGTCTCCACTTTTAGAAGTCGGTGTTTATTCCCATTGTTCTTTATTTCAACGTTGCTCCAATTGAACTCACTGAATGAGATCTGTACGTTTGGCCAGTTTAAAGCCATGGACAGAAACTTTGTCTGTCGTAATCAGGCTGCCCTGAGTGACGCAATCGGGGGACGGGGGGCGGGTGGACTTCCCACTTTACAGCTGCCCAGTAGACAGTTACTGAGACTGAGGCGCTAAATAACTTTGCTGAGATCTACAAGGTTCTGGGGTTAGAGTTTGAAGACCAATCACATAAAAACAGATCCACAAAACAACTCCGAAATATGAGACCAAGCCAGAGGCCTCCTACCTGCACCAGTAAAATGAAGGACTGTTGTCTAGTGGTGTAACATCCTCTTTTCAAATAAAAGTAAACTATTGTCCGACTTTGTCTTAATAGTCCAGTCAGAAAAATAACATCTACAGGGACAATTTGGAGCTCTTCATACTTTTTCTGCTGACTAAGCAGAACCATAGGCTGATCACTTCCATCCTATGCTGCACTGATGCATTAATTTATGCAAAAAGAGCCCCCGACCCAATACTGAGATCATTTCTGAATTAAGACCCTTTGTTATGGGTCAGATGTATGAGCCTAAAGCTCTGAGAAACTGAATTATGGATTTTTATCAAATATTACATGGAAGTATGTGTATGTAAGTTAGTATGGGTGCATCTTTGTTGAATTAATCTATTAAAATTATGCTTCTAAAGAATCAAAAAACAAAAACAAAAATCTTCCAAAGCAAGATGACTACACCCTCACTGAGCAACAGTCACCCTGTGGCAACAGCGCCAAAGCTTCCTGCCGTTGGTAGTATCCATCCCATGGGCTTCTCAATGCATTAACCAGGATAAAACACGTAGCCAAGATTGGAGAGAACAGACATTTCACAGATGATGTTCAGCTTTGAAAGCCTGACTGAGTTCCATCCAGGGACATAAGGCTGCAGGTATACAACATCTCAGATGGATGCGCATCGTTTTCAGTCTGTTCCTGCATACAGATGGGCCTGAAGGCAGTGGGTAATGATGCATCTTCCCACTGCCCTGCTTTCCTTCCATATCTTATAACATAATCATTCACCTATGTACCTAAATACAGAACGTGTACAGATAAGAATGGTGTGCAGTTGACCTTCAGTGAATAGACGGCCCATCACCTCATGCATTGCTTTATTTTAAACACAATAAAAGAAGAAGAGGGGAATGTCACTTATTAATTTTCAGCTTTTCACAAAGGCAGAGATGTTGTAGACAAAGTTAAATGTTTCTTTTGATTTTTCTAAAGACAATGAGATTGCAGTTTCCTACACATAGAAGTGTATCCCTTTAGACAACATATAAAATCCTTATTTATGATTTTAATAAATTAGTTGCTGTGTAACAAGCGCTCAACATTCAATAGCTTTCTTTATGCAGGCGATCTGATAAAATCTTTACACAGATTCAATTTCAGTCATCTCGTTTTCTTGTCTTGACAAATTAAGTTTGCATATATATAAAAAAAAGAATTTCCCTATAAAAGATTGTTCAGTTTAACCATGACTGATGATAGAGATGGACCCAGGCACGGTGAATAATAGACAGTGTCCTGCCTCATTCTGCATCGGTTCCCCCTCAGAGTCCCTCCTCAGACGACATGACACCGTTTTATTCAAGCATGTTTTGAAACCAAACCTGAACCAGCGCTCCCTCCAACCCACAACCACAATCTATGACAATGTACCATTACAAGGAACTGCTTCAGTCTCCTGCTGTTCAGTTGAAACAGGATATTTCCAAACACCGTATAGAAAAGTACATCACTCTTTCTCTGTGTGGCTTTAAATTAAACAAAACTACTTCTGTTTCAGGTGATTTAGGTTGAACAAAATGTGTTCTATTTGCTAAACGCCAGAATGATACTGATAATAAGAAGAGAGAGGACTGTCTTCTCATTCAGAAGTTTACACCTTTTGTCAGTATTTAACTTTTAAACTGCATTACTGGAGTCCAATGTTTTGGTTTCATTTTTCTTAGCTTGCTTGAGTTTTGGCCAATTCTTAGCAGAACCTGCTAAACTGACTCTGACTGGGCTAATTCTTCAAAGTAATGGCAGATGATAAACATCTCAGGCTCATCGGACCAGAAAAAAAGTCTTACAAAACCACTTCAGGTACTGTTTCTACATACGACCAGAGTCCAGGAAGGAAGAAAGTTTTCCTTGGAGCCACAGTGGATCTGATCTGTTGCCCAGAGAACAACATGGCTGGTTAATGGTGGTTGACTGACCCAGGCCCACTCTGATTTAATTAAAACCATTTTATCTTCAAAGAGTAACCGACATAAGAACTCCAAACTCATATATGCACTAACTCCACAATAAAGCCCCTCCTCCGACTTACCTTCCACCAACCACTTTGTAACAGATTCATATTAGTTTGTCCAATATATTCACTATGCATTAATAGTCGTCTAAATAATACAGTTATACAGTTATTATTCTGCTGTTTGATTTTTCTGACTATTGTTTACTTTTTCAACCCACATTTCTGCACTGCAAAGGAGCAGCATTTTTAATATCAGTGTACATCTGTATCATTAAAGTAAAAGCAATTCTATTCTATTCATAAACTTGACTCAAGGGTGAACCAGACTTGTCGAGGTCCCCTCCTCTGTTCCTGCTACATTTTCTGATTTCTTTGAATTTTTCCAAAGTCAAGATCAAATTTATTTTCATAGCATATCTCCAGCAGCTCATGTTACACAAAATGCAAGCGAAATAGCTAAATGTTAAAATAAAAGCATCATTGTGAAAACAGAATAAGAAAAAACAAACAGAAAAAATAGGAAATGGCTTAAAAAAAGCTGCTTAATGAAGAAACAGCCAGAGGCGCTAAAAGACACACAGTAAGAACGAATAATCAAATGAAGGGCAATTAAAACTATAAAATAACACATTTTGGTCCTCATAAAAAAACAGTTTATACAAATGAGGTTTGAAAATGTATTTAAAATGCTTTAATGTTAAGAGGCAGGCTGCTCCAGAGTCTAGGACCTGCACTCAAAGGCTCAGTCAAAGAGAAATAAGCTTAGATCTGAGAATAGACAGCATCGGTTGTGCAGTTGACCTCATGGTTCTTATCAGAGCATGAATAGAAAGTAGCTCAGATAGGAAGGAGGAGGGAGGACTGTAGAGAGATTTGAAAATAAAAAATATAATTTTAAATTGGATCCTATAAGAGACAGAAAGCAGTGAAGGGAAGCCAACACTGGGGTAATATGCTCAATTCGTTTTCCAACCAGTCAGCAAACAAGCTGCAGCGTTTTCTACTAATTGGAGACGGTGAAGAATGGGCTGCATGCAGAAGGACTGGGAGTTCCAGTGGTCCAGTCATCAGGTAACAAACAAGTGAAAGACATGCAGAGTCATCTTAGTGTGGGAAAACATGAATTTCTCTCTTGGTATTGTGACATTTAGCATTAGTGAGTTATATTTCTTGTAAAACAGGATCAGTTTTAGTCTGATATAACATTAGATGGTGAAAAAAATTTTGTAAAATCATTTTGTAAATTGTATGTAAATATCTGCTTTTAGCTAAATGTATTCTCAGTAAGGTTCATTATGATAAATCACAGTTATGTAATGGAACAAATTTGATCTGCTATTCAGAAATTGAAAACT
Source organism: Jordanella pulchra (assembly GCA_034780135.1). Classification (NCBI taxonomy): domain Eukaryota; kingdom Metazoa; phylum Chordata; class Actinopteri; order Cyprinodontiformes; family Cyprinodontidae; genus Jordanella; species Jordanella pulchra. Next base: position 8,000 of record JAUZNJ010030374.1, read on the forward strand.
TCAGATTGTGGATATTTATAGTCAAGTATTTTTAATTATTATAAAAATAGTAACTGAGACAAATTGAGTCAAGAAAAAACGACAAAAAGGTCTAAGACGGTCTATCTGCTGCAGGTTTTAAGTGTAAACTGTTCAAACAGCACCCTCTTCTGGTTAGTTTTAGGGTTACATATTTTAGTTCATTTTAAACCTTTGGTTACAGAATAAAGAGAACAGAAAAATTAATAAATCTGTGCGTTAAAGTCATCATCCAGTTCGTTTTGGAGATCTGTGGCTTCTTTTTGCCATAAGGTGGGTTACCTGTGAGCCGATGCTGCTTGGTGCTCACTCGGTTGTTATTGTGGACGGTGCAGCAGAGGTGGAGCATGGCAAACATGGTCAGGATCATTACCACACTCTGAAGCAGCAACGTCAGCTCAAACTGCTTCCCTATCCTGCAAGAGAAAAACCAATGCTGAACATCCTTTCTATGATATTAAAACAGAATTGCACGTTTAAATGTGTTTTGATTACGAGTAAATGACACAATGTTGTTAGTTTCTCATTACCAAAAGAATATTCGGAGGATGTTGGCTATGAGAAGAACCAGGCAAACTCTGGTGGAGAAACCATCGGTGTTGCTGCTTCTCTGGATCTCCTGATACTGTGGGATGTACGGCAGGACGCCCCCAAATACCATGAGGAGGGACGCCAACAGGGACAGCAGTGTCCATGATCCCTCCACGTCCTCCAACTGGAGAACCCCCTCTGCATCCATCACTCTGAAAGGATTTCAGGAGTCTCCAGGAGGTTCTGAGAGAGTACCTGAAAAGATGATAGTAGAGAATCCAGCAGGGATTTTAGACTGGTGTTAGATAAACTTTTTACCTGTGTCAAGCTAGATTAAACACAGAAAGGAGATTAAATTTAAACAGCTTTGTCATTTCTGAACCTCTTCGTATAAATAGTAGATCTTAGTTTGGGAGAATTCCGACCAAACTGAAGCTTATTAGCAATTTTGTCAAGAAAGAAGCAGCTGAGGGCCACACACTGAAAGATTAAACGACCTGTGATGTGAATCAGCCATTTCTGATTAACTAAACCACTGAGGCCAAAAATTAATTACTATTGTGCAAATTAAATCAAATAGACAGCTAATTTAGATTTTGCTAATATTTGATTCTTTTTATGCTTCCCAATATCATAGGGCATTATATTTAGCTTCCTACAAGTATTAGTCTGGAATTAGACCTGCAACTAATGATTATTATTTATTACATTATGGCATATTTATTCTGAGTGGGATGCTCTTTAAGCTAATGTGTTAAAGTCTGTGTTCTCCAGGTAATGATAAATCGAGTTGGCGAATATTTCAACATATTTTTTTGTAACGCTAAATTTTAACTTGGATACAGACTTATAACCTAATTTTGATTAATTGTTCCAGCCCTCTTTGAGATGTCATTTACCTGCAGAATGGCTCCTGTACTTTGCTTTATGAAAACACTTCTTAAATAAAGGCAACAGAATACAGTTTTAGCCAAGATGTAGTAATTATAAAAAGTTGTTTTTGTTATTTTTCCCCTATGTTAATCATTTTGGGATCATGCTTTTTTTCCTTTAGGTTTTCAAGTAAAATAATAGAGATTTTAAAATATCCCCAAAAGTGAACTGGTCCTATTTCTCAAAAGGTAAAAACAATAATGGACATAATAAAAAGTAAAACCACTCTTACTTTAGTAAAAAGTTTTTGTACTATTGCTGAAGTAAAAGTAGAACCTAGTAATCCAAGGAAATTAATTAAAACCAAATGAATCATTTGAGCAAAAGAAACACTTTTCCAACTGAATTTGTTCAACATAAACTTAAAAAAAAAAAAAAACTTAACAGTAAATAACACAAGAATAACAAACTTCCAGTAACATTATCTACTGTTTACGGTATTTTCAGCTGATTTCAAACAGCTTAAGTTACTCATGGTGAGTGAAGTAACCCGAAGTTTTATTTAAGTAAGAGAAATTATACTTGAGTAACAGGAAACACAAGAATATTACTTGAGTAAATAGCCAAGAATAACTACTACAGGTGAGTTATTTCTTCTAAAGGTTACTCAGGTTAATTTAACTGAGTAAATGTAACTAGTCATTACCCAGCTCTGGGTTTTTACTACAAATTAAGGGTGCACCAATTTATGGGCCGTGCGATCTATCAGCCACCATTTTCTTAATTTTGGGAGATCGGTCAGCACTTAAATGTGAAACCAATCTTTTCCACCAATCTGATTTACCTCTGCAAAGGTCTGAAAACCACCCACCCATTTTTACAGGCAATGATTAATATTTTTTTTTAGTAAATAATATTGAAATATCTTGTGATCTTATAACAACTGACTGTCAGTTATAAAAAGAAAATCTGTATCGGTCAAATCCTGAATCAGCAATTCAGGCTTTTTAAAAATCTGGAATCGGTGATCGGCTAGAAACCTGTAATCAGTGCACCCATAGTACCATTTTTTTTCAGCAGTATACACAATTTTTTTTTATTATCCTGACTTCTGTTCCATCTTTCTACCTTTGTAACACAGATTTGTCATTCATTTACAAACTGCGAGACAAACACAATTTCTTTAAAACAACAACAACAAAAAACAATAGCAAAGTTACTTTCCAAGGTTTAAGTTTCTCTCTATAAACTAATTTTTTTTTACTACAGTTTAGGATTGTGACATGCACACAGTCATAAGGAAATAAACTGATTCTGTCAAGACATGACTTACTGTTTCTCAGCTAATTAGACAAGAGAAATCCCTCAAAATATTTTTATCTGAATAAACATTAAGCACTATGTTTACATTTCTGCTTTTGGCAAATAGTTTCATACAAAGCGGCAACACAGTAAATATCAAAGCTGCTGTCAGATGTCATGGTATAGTACATGCATAAAGGACATAGCAGATATGAGCTGATGAAATTTAATTACATTATTTATTATGAAGCAAAAACAGAATAAAATAAAATGACAGTCTGGAAATAGATGTTAAAGCTGTAGAACACATGAGCTATCATGTACAGCAGGAAAAGGTCAGGTGAAGGCAGGCGTGACAGGCGGGTAATGGGGGGCACAGCTGAGGTGGTCTGGGAGGGAGGGGTCAGTATTAGCTGCAGATAAGAAGCCCTGGAAGATATCCTCCCACTAACAGACTTCTGTGAAACCTTAACAGCCTTTTACTCAAAGTTTGAATATTCAGAATGTTGTATTTCAGAAACTTCAATTGTCTTATGCCCCCCTGACAACCCCCGACCACAAACACACACAAATAACAACAAAGCTGCAAATGTAGTGTGTTTTTTCGTGATTTTCCAGAGAGAGAGCTGATTCTAAAAATTAAAGTTATTCATTATCCCACAACCAAGCTGCTGTTTACAGATAACTATGAGCTATAAATTCTGTGAAGACTCTGCAAAAAGTCCAGGAAGAAATCTAAGACGTTTAACACCCGCACACACGTGTGCTTCTCTGCCTGCATGCTTATATTGGATTTCAACATCACCCATCACAGCCTCAAAATAAAACAAGGGCAAATTTCAAATCATTTTTAGAATCGTGACAAATAACAGGATTTATCTGTTTATATTTTCCACATTTGAGATCTAGATATCAGGTCTTTTCAACAGAGCAATAACTGCAGCTTTAGTTTAAAGGAATCTAATAAAAACTGTTATTTAACCTAAGCTGTAAGGACGCATAGAGGCAAGGCTTGTTTTATAGAAAGTTAAAAACCTTCTCTAAAGTTATCAAGAATTTTAATGTCTGGCTGTAAAGAAGAACATTAAAAAAGATAACAATGCATCACTGATTCAAACCTGCACTATGGATTTAAACACTGAGGTTGTTTTAAAGTTAAATATTATTCAGGAATTTAACAGCTCGGCAGCTGTTTCTGCTTGGAGCTGAGAATAAACCCATAACACCAGCAGCAGAGAAGTGCTGGCCCCCTCTGACTGAGAAACAGGCTTGGTTAGGTAACCAAAGCATAGTTTAAAGGGGAAGGGCCAACATGCCTAAACTTCTTCCAGTACAGAACATCCAGACATTAATTTAGGACGGCCGGATTTAGGTTGCAGAACATAAAGATAAATTAATTTCCTATCATTGGGGTCAGTCTGATCAGACATGGTCTATTGATGTTGATTTGTACAAACTAGGTGGTGGTGAAATGAACCCCAGTGATCTATTCTCAAGGATGACACTGTGGGAACTTCATCTCAGGTGAAACATTTGTCGGGATTTCTTCGAGGAAGGAGCTTTACTCACCTGTCCTCTTCATTCACCTTGTTTCAGTAATCCCGGACTCCGTGTGGATCTCCAAAAGCTTTAAAACAAACCAAGATCCTTTCTGCTCCAACTTTTAAATCTCAACTCCCTCAAACAGAAGACAGAGCGCGCACCAGCGCGCACAGGCGCGCGCACAGACCCAAACAAACTTTTTTCGATTTGAAAACCACGGTTTTAATTGTTTCATTTAATATCTTTTAAAAATCATATTAATGAAATATAAAGACTTTAATAAAAGCGAGCTTAATATAAGAATTTATGCTTAACAGGATGAATAAAACTAAAGGACCGTAGTTCCTTTTCAAAACCCATCTTTTACACATAGACATGGATGTTTAGAAACTGCACAGGCCACCGGGTTGTCGCCATATTGGGAGTGGCAATTTTGTTGGTTAAATCGGCAGACCATCGTTTTGCTTAAAAATGCGGTTCTGAAACAATCATCACATTAGAGTATTTAAAGAAAGAAAACTTGAAATTAACTGCAGATGAGTCTTTAACATCACTTTGGATGAGTTTTTGTACACTATTTTCAAAGTTGTTTTAATAAATCCACATTAGAGGATTTTCCAACATGAGCATCTCCCTTCATGTCCCACCTCACTATCAGATTATATTCAGGATTTGATTTTTTCTTTCTTTCTTTTTTTATTTTAATTAATCAATGAAAAACGTCTTATTCAGACACATGGTAAACAAAAACAACAATAAAAAAGACACATTAAAAATAATATTTTTTTATTTGTTTATTTTTGACTTTTTTCTCCCAGTTCATTTATTTTCATACCAGATGTTTTACACCAGGCACCCCTACATGGTGATTTAGTATTACCAAGTGAATGTTATTCACCACTTCTGGAGTTCTCCTCTAAACCAGAGGGTAGCAGCAGTTATACCATTATAGAGAATGTCCTGCTTTGACATTTTAAAGTTAGTATATTAACCAAAAACTGACAACAAAAATGCAAAAAAAGAATTACACACAAAAATAAACTACAATGGAACAGGACTAATACACAATTTGTGCTTATTTAAGAAGTTTTATGGGGAATAATTTGTGTCTTTAATAATGTGGGAATCCTCAATGTGATTAAAAATAAAGAGCTGCTGAACAAATTTAACATATGTATCATATAAAACCATACATTAATTTAAACAGCACAGATGTATATACCTTTGCATAGATTTATTAGCAAGGGCCTCATTAAAATCTGGTCTCTCTTTAAGAATTTATTTGGAAAATATACATGTTATGTGCGTTGTTTTTTTAGCCGCCCCTCAGTGCACGTTGTTTCCTGTCTGGCCACCTTGTGAACATTTTCTGGAACCACTACTGCAGGACTGGTGTATCCTTCTAGTGTTCCTGTATTTAATCACATTGTCATTACAGGTACAGTCAGAAGTTACTAACTTAAATGAATCTTGTTGGAACTGATTTCCTTTCAGAACTATATTTTAATGACATTGATTCAGCGGGTTGTCTGAAACATTCCTTGGCGATTTGGGTTCATATTGATTTGACAGCTTCTCATGGTTGCTATAGAGCTGAAGGCTGAACATTAATAATGAGAACCTCCTGTCTTCTGTTACACCAAGATCTGGTGGTTTTTAGAGTCCTAGTCATTCTTAAGAAACCAGCTTGCGGTTATTTGAGCTTAGTGACAGAGAGCATTATACTGCTAGAGGAAGCCATCAGAATATGGGTCTTGAAGGGATGGAGATGATTATCAACAAAACAAAGGCTGTGGGGTTGAACAGGTGTTGAGCTGTAACCAAGGGGCCCAAATTCTACCAAGAAAGTATCCCCTGCACCATGAATCCACCACTAGCAGCCCAAACTGTTAATGAAAGGCAGGATGTATCCAAACTTTCATGTTGTTTACTTTAAATTTTAACTTGGATTCAGACTTATAATTGTAGGAATTAAAAATAAATCACAATTTATTTGGTCCAGTTCTAATAAGTCTTAACTATAGCCTCAGTTTCTTGTTCTTAGCTGTCAGAAGCGGTACTTACCTGATGTGGTCATCTGCTGCTGTGGCCCATCTCTTTAAAGGTTCCACATTTTATATGGAACCCTAGGTACATTATTTTCAGCACTTTTGTTTGTATTAGCTAATATTAGAGTTAATTCTGTCTGTATCAGTATAATGTGTGAGCCCATAACATCCTGATGCAAAGAACAGTTTATGTGCAAGTTGCGTATCGGTTGCCTTTGAAACAGTCCAGTACATAATAGCTAGTAGGGAGATGTTGTTCAGCAAAACATACATGGAAAGTCTAATCATATGATAAGTGTACATACACATCCGTGAACATTTAGAATGGCGAAAATGGCCAATGATGGTTAATTGTGATTGGACTAAGATTGTTCTAATATCCCAGACTAATAATGTAAGGGATGGATCATAAAACATACTTTGGTGTGGTGGAGAAGCAGAAAATAAGGGCTGCAATGGTAGACAGATGCCCCAATCAAAACTGCAACTTAGAAGACTGGCAAAGTTTCCTTAGTCACATTCCTTATACCTAGCAGGCAAAATTAGCAACAGTCGGCCTATTCGGTCTAAAATTAACACATCATTGTCCATTAAATCAAATATAAGCTAAACGCACTAATTTGTGTTTCCACCTGATATCTGTACTGGTTTCAAATGTGAACCTGACACTCACAATATGGCGGACGCACTAACGTATAATTTGTGAAGGGGATTAAAATGGATGCAACGTCTATTCTTGTACTTCTATGCAAACTTATACTTGTGCATCGCGACCTCCCCCTTCTCGCGAGACTGTATTTGTTGTGGAACAGCTGAGTGGGTGGTTCGTTATAGTTGAGACCGACTCAATACCAAACTTGTGGCTTTATAGCTGATTTTTAGCCCCCTGTGGACTTTGTTTCTAGGTTATTCCACACCATGGCTGAGACGGACCCCAAGTCTGTGCAGGACCTGACTAATGTGGTGAGTCGTGACGTAAGGCAAGCTAGTGCTAGCTACATAGCGTTTGCTGGCGTTGCTAACATTGATGCTAACGAAGGCGAATCTATATTCAAAACTTTAACCCTAAAAGACAACCTCTGGGGCGTTTATACTGCTTAATGCACGATTGCTGAAATTCTATCATCGGACTGGGTCTGTTTTAATCAAACCACTCAGATATTCTGACTGTGGTTTAATTCAGCGCTGAATGCAACTCCTGACATTCGACACGATTTGTGTAGCTTTGTCTATTTTTACATTTCATTTCTGCGGTGTAATGTCACAATCACATTAGCGCACGAGTTTATGTTAGTTTTACTGGTGAATTTAATCTTTAATATTCTTGTTGGCTCAAGTCTGCTGTTTCCATGGAGATGATCCATAGTTGTGTATTAAAGCGCCCACCTCGTTCAATCAGATAGGAACATAGACATGTCACATCCAAATAGTCCTTTTTAGTGGTGGTTTTAGCAAACATTGAGAAATGCAGCTTTAATACTGATCCTTGCAGACTAGAAATTCCCAAACAGTCTAAAACGTAGGGTCTGATATGTTACATTACAAATATGGCAACAAATAGATATTTGCAATATTTCATACCTGGATAAATTCTGATTCTAGATTTCTACACATAATTACTCTAATTATTGAACTATAAAGCTACATTGAAGAATATAGCCCATTATTCCTCCTAAGATTTAAAATGCTAGCCAGACTGATTTACCATTAAATTAGTGTAAACTTTTACTGCTTGTGTATTTGGCAAAGGGAGGTAAAATCCAGCGGTTATTTATCTTTTCCATGAATTTTTCTGAAGTAACTGATCAAATGAGATCAAAAACTACAAGAAAACGCTTTCCTGTAAACCCCACTTAAAAGTGAGTTAGAGACATTTCCATGGTTACCCATCCTGTTTCCACTGTTGGCATGGAAACAAGCCAATGACCAGCTTATAGTTCTTTTTAAAAAGAAAACTGCTTGCTAATTTTTTTAACTTTAGTTTATACAAACTACTCTTTTTTTCCCCCAACAGGTCCAGACTTTGCTGCAGCAGATGCAGGATAAGTTCCAGACCATGTCGGACCAGATTATTGGGAGGAATATCCTGCTGTATTTTATAACTATTTTAGTTTACTTTAATAGAACAAAATGCATTTGATTTACAGATAGGTTCCATCGACATATTTCTGCCTGTAAGATTTACCTTAACTTGTCCTTCACTTGATGAGATGAGCACACGTATAGATGACCTGGAGAAAAACATTGCTGACCTGATGACCCAGGCTGGTGTTGAAGAGATCGAGGCAGCGCCAGAAAAGCCGAAGGAAAGTCAAGGGTCATAATGAAGGTAAGATGAAAATGAAGCATGATTGAAGCCCGAATTGAGATGATTTTAAATGTCTTTTTTTTTTTTTTTCACCCTTCTGTTCCACAGGCTCCTAAAGAACATCTAAAGTTGGTCCTGAATCCAGGAGCAGCAGAATTTTTCCACTGAAAAACGATTTGGTGTAATGTTGTGTGAAATGCTTTTTTTTTGTTTTTATATAGAGTTATTGTGAAACGGTTGCAGTTATGTGATGACTTGAAAAGCTGAACGTTGTTTGTGAGCTAGACTAGTTCAGTGTGCCCTTCAGAACCTGACAGAAATGCATCTTTTTGGATTTAAGGCAGAGACGTTAAGATTCTGGAGCTTTAGCTTCATCAGTCCAACCCTGGAGGTGAAGGCGCAGGCAAGACACTTTTCTCCACACTTGTTCTGAGAAAATCCACTGGGCCCAGTTCCTCCTGTGCACCAGTAACGAACAGAACTGTTAAACAGCACTGTGGGACGCATTCCTCTTCTATTAACCTACTGTTTGTATTCTTTTCCCAATATTTAATTGAAGAAAACTGAAATACAAGAACTTTAAGGAGCTTTGTGTTTTTCTATAATGTTTTTACCAGCATGACTTGTAGAGTTTATCCTCATGTCTTTATATTCTACAGCCAAGAAGTCAAAGTAATCATGATTCCATTTTAACCTGGTTTTTGCACGAGTTCCAGAACATGTAAAGTTTAACCATTAACCCCTAAATAAACTGGTTACAAAAGCAGAAATACGGGATGTTTAACAGTTTAAATGGGTTTTAAATGCTTCCATCTGCAGAAAGACATGAAGGAAATGAGGCTGACAGATTGATCGGTACCTGCTCAGCTGGAATAATCTAGGCTTTTTTTTCTTTTTTATTTAAAGGAAATTGCATAATATTCAACAGTTGGTTTAAACAGGAGTCTCCTGACTGGTTTGAACAAGTCTTCAATGTAGAGAACGAATCTTTATTGAATTTAATGCAAACCAAATGTACAACAAACATAGAAACTAAGTGCAGGAATCAAACAAAAGTCCAGCAATAAGAAAACACTAATGTAAAGCTTGACCGAAGTACTTCAGATGTGGTACAGACGTTCTGCGTCGAATATAAACTTATGGTTCCTAAAGCAGGACTCAAGTGCAGTTAGAATTCAAAGTCTGCGTCTGTCATGTCGATGGCCCAGGCAAACTTCTCCCGTTGGCCTTTATTGTAGATTTTTTCGATCGGCACCTCCATGTTTTTACACCTGAACCAAGAGTCAATGTTCAAAGGTTAGCCTGAGTAAAACAGATAAAATCTATAAAACAGAAGTAGAAATATAAATTGTCTCTGAATAAAATAAAACCTAATTAAAATAATAAAACCTAAAATTTACTGTAAATTATTTAGGCCTTTTCAGTTTGTCTAGAACGCTGTTTCACGTTTAATCCCCAAGAAATCCAAGCAGAAAATGACTGAGATGATAACATTGAACAGCTTCATATGTTTAACAGGATCAGTTGAAGCCTTCAGGCACCTGCAGAGCTTCATTGGCTTCACAAACATAAGGTCAGCATCATCAAGGCACAAAATGGGTTTTTACCCCAAATCAACAGTAAATGAGGTCTTAGAGTTCATGTTGAGAGCTACGGTTCCTTCTATGCTGAAACGGATGTAAAAAAGCAGCTTCTACAGGTTCACCACAACCCTAATCCAGATTATGGACTTAGTTTAGTTTCCAGACTTAGATTTCAATTTCTAGATTTATCGGGAAGTTACTACAAATATTGCTGAAATTTAAATACTTAAATGATCCTAGTTGGGTTTTCTATTCAGGGTTCAATAAAACTCAGATATGATGCTGACGATTGTCGGATTCAGCAGTTCAGACTCTATATTCTAATCAAATCCCCGACACCTGAATGCAACTTGATTGGTAAACTAAGGCGCTGATGCATGACTTTCATACTTCTGATCTATAGTACAGATAACTTTGCTATTCTACATCAGGGGGACTATGGTTTAAATGTTACAGGTTTAAAGGTTTCATTAAATATTGCATAAATAGAAAAATCAAAATTTTAAATTTATTGTACTTTACGGAAAAACATTTTCATTTGGGGGAAGAAAAAGAAAGTTTTAGCTCTACTGCTTAAAACTTTAGATCTTTGGTAAAACTAAACTATTTCATCAGACAAATGAAAAGAGTGAAATGTCAGGTTTGATGCAACAAAACCAAGGAAGGGTCAGCTACAAAAGCTGTTCTATTTTAACTGATTTTATTTCAGGTCATGGATATCACATCTTCCATCTGTGACTTTTAAAATGAGGAACACTTTAGAGTTGCGACTGAAGCAGAAGCATCAAAACCCAGACAGCTTCGCTAAACATTAACAATTATCTAGTTAAACCTGAAGCTAATCACTACTTACCAAGCCACACTAATGCGAGGGTCCAGGTAGTTGAGCTTGGAGGTACCGAGGGCAATCTGCTTGTTCTCCTCTCTGTCGGTCGCCTGGACCTCCAACTTGAGCAGCTGCTCTTCACAGCGCTTCACTGCAACCTTCTTCTTCTTCACGAGGCTGCAGACAGACCAAGAACCAGAGAAAAATGTGGAACTATGTTTAAGTGAGAAATGTCTGGAAGTCAGGATGTTATTAAAACATTTAAACGTTCTAAAGGAGAAGATACATCAAAAACTGAATGAGCTGAGATGCTGATAAATTTTAGGAGACTTTTTTTAACGACACTGTTCTTCACCACCGTGTCCAGTTCACACAGTTTTAAACCATTCGACTGTTTACAGCCTAAAAGTTTCTTGTGCTACAAGCAGAGCCTCCAGGTCCTTGTAAATGTTATTTTATTGTTCCCACATCACTGTATAAGGAAAAAAAAGTCTTACGTCTGGAGCTTTGGATCCGAGTTGCCTTTGCTCTTCGCCTCTTTTTTGGCTTGTGTCAGTTCTGTTTTGGCAAGAGCCAGTTGTTTCTTTCTAGCATCAATCTGGATGGGAAACAGGAAGTAATGTCAGACCATCTGCTAATTACCATCAAGTTCGATCAGTGATGACACTAACAATCTTTGAAATAAGTAAAAAAAAAAAAAAACAAACAAACAACAACAAAAAAACTATTTCTTTCTAAAGTTTCAATCCTTAACATGCAGATTTAAAGAAAACCGCAGCTTCTGGTCCAAATTAGCCATGAAAAAGTATTCAACTTGTTTTACCAGGGAGGTCCTTTAGAGCAGCAAATATTACTGAATGATTTGTGAACCATGATCTGTACACTACTCTTTAGTGAATCATTTAGGTAATATTTACTTTCATCAGCACCATTTCTGAGAACAGTCTACCATCAGAGTTGGGTGGAATCAACCAGATTCAAGCTCCAGTAAACAGATGTCACAGCCCAGGGTGACCAGACTTCTTTCCAGTTCTTTATTTCTTGGTTTTGTTACAGGACAGCAGCTTTGATGTTTCCAGACAAGATTAAAGTCCAGGTATGTGGCTGACCACAGCACTAAGTTCAAGAACAACTAACCCCCATAATGACTTCTTTGGTTACTTATACATGGCTGTCTTTTACTCTGCCTACATGTTCCTGCATTACTCTTTTTACCCAGAAAAAGTGACAAAAGTAACTCTGCCACTTTGGGACACAGAAGCTGCTTTGTCTTGACCTGCTTCCATAGTGAGTTAAAGTCAGAATAGTGAGCTTTGCCATCTTTTCATCGATTTTCTTACCGATTTATCGGCTTAAAATTCAGTTAGTTCCCTTTGTAAGTATTTACCTTACCAGCCATCATCCCAGCACGTTCCTGGGTCTGCTGGGAACAGCCTCCTTTAAATGCATTTTCCAGTATTAAATGTGAATGAAAGTGAAATGAGTTGTTTTTTAGTGTTTTTGGTCCAGACCCAAGTGTTTTATCGGACGTTGTTTCTATAAACATATCGGAGTACTTCCTGTCCTGCAGAGGCTAACTTCTTCTATAACTCAAACTGATTATTAATCTGTGGCAAGTGATTTGAAGAAATGTTGCAATACAACGATGCCTGAGCCACAGTGCTTTCCATTCTGCTGTGGCCTAAAATCTATTTGTAGCTTGTTGAATCACTCAAAGCTAATATTAGCTTATGTTGGTAAACGTTACCTTAAAGCCTCTCAAGACGTTCACTTCAACATCCACCCAAATCCAAAGCTCCAGATTTTTGAGAGGTAACTGGCTATCATTAGGCTGGATCTAATCAGATAGCAGTATTTATGCTAATGTTTCAATTATGTAGCTCTACTAGGGAGATGTATTGACATCAAGGCTGCCTTGAGGCGAATGCACATGTTCTAAGCTTACAATCATGATAAACAGAGTCAAAATTAAACTATTTCAGTGATATCTCAACCCCCCCCCCATTCTAAAATGAGATTAAAAACTTCTCTTTTTATTCATTAGAGTAGCCTATCTAATCCTTATTAGTCAAGATTTCAGTCCAGCATTTCTTGATTTCTTTTTTAATAATTTCATCTTTTTTTAAGATAATCACCTAATTTTATTAACCTCTATGCTTTTTTGTCACTTGTGTTGCCTTTATGCTACTGAAGCAGCCCTTTTTTTCTTTTCATGTACATCACTGACTTGTACTACCGATGTGTGCTACGCACAAACTTGCCTTGCCTTCACTTTAGAGATGAACATTAGCTCAGTCTTTGCCCCTTTATCATCTTCTACTAATTGGAAGGGTAGTTTTCCATTTTCCATGTGTTAAGCAAATCCGACTAATTCTCTGAACTTCTTTATCTGTTTTCCTAACTCCAGTCAAACGATGTGTGAAATGACCCATTTTACTTTGAAAGCTCCAGAAGCAGAAGGTCCAACAGCCTTAATTGGCTGACATCAGAGTTATTTTGAACAGCTTGTTCATTTCATAGTTTAGTCTGACAGAACTGGCAGCAGAAATGCTTTGACTGTTGGGTTTTTTGGTTTCATAAAACCCTGAATAATGATAATTATTTATAAATATTATAAAACATATAAAATATAATACATATTTTTGCTGGATCTGGTTATTAGGGCTTTAAATATTGTGAACAAAACCAATTGGATCCAATAAACTAAAACAGTGGAACTCACCTTGGCCTGAAGGTTAGCCATTGATTGCTCAAAGGTCTTCGGTGGCGCCCTCTGGTGGTTACAGAGTATAGCAACTGCTCTGTTTGCCCTGTTGTAGGATAGCAGCTTCTCTGCCACATTGTCAGACTCTGGAGGCAGGAAGAATGACGTAATTAAATTAGTTTCATACTCAAATGTCCTCTCATGCTGTTAAAATGCTACACAAACAAATCCCCCAGAATTTACATACAGTACATCCAGTTTTGGAATCGTTATGTTTGAGGTTATTTCTTCATATTTCTATTGCGTTCATCCATTTCTCCTGGGGCTCCTGTGCACCCAGGCGTTAGCCTGAATATCGGCTCCATGGCCATCCAGAATGAGGAGTGTGACACTTCTATCTAAAAACTGATATCAGTAAAAGAGGCAGTCAATGGCACCTTGATAAGAGGCGGTTTGAGGTGCAGTTCTGGCAGCAGTGATAATACGATCCTGCCAGAACAGAAAAAGCTGACTGACTGTAAGATATCTAGAAAAAAAAAAAAAAGCTAAAAATAAAAGTCTGAAGGGCAGAAATTTGAGTGATAGCCGGAGCTGAAGAGATAATGACGTGGAGAATATGAGCCAATGCTTTCAGAGCCTGTTTATAGTGTAGAGTTCTTCAAGTAGGATTATCCTGTTTAACAAAATGAATGAGCCACTTACTGTTGGTGAGCTCTTTGAGCTGCTGCTGCAGTGTGATGGAGGCGTTATACGTCCTAAAGACCTTTGCAGACAGACCTGGCATTAAAGAGCTCAGATGTTTGTTCAGAAGGCTCGTCTGTAATGATGACAAATGGGCAGGAGATGAACCAAAGGCACTTACTAGACCAAAATAATGTCAGCCACTAGGTGGCAATGTGGCCATGTGCTGCTGCACTGTTGGCTCTGAATTATAGCAAATGAAACTTACAACTCTTTATTAGAGGACGAATATTAAGAACAATCGTAGTAAAATACATAACATTTAGGATTAAAAGGGATACTTTGAAAAAAGTAAAGAGGGTAACAGAAAGATGGGAAAGAAAAGCAAAGACACATTTAAAATAATGCTGCAGAACCTTACCAGGAAATGTGTTGATGGACAAAATCAGAGCAAAAACTATAAGACGACTAACCAGTTGAAGCATTTCACTCTAATTCAATTGGTTATGAGATTCGAAGTTTCAAAGCAGCCGTCTTGAAGTGTTGCTTTAAAATGCATCCCCAGGTGAGCCTCTAATGAAAACAACTCACAAAGCCAAGTTTAATCTGTAACTTCTGGTTGTGATCTGAAACATAATAATTAAAAAGAAAACTGTTTCCCATTCCTATAAACAAAACTATTGTATAAATAGATTGTAATCAAGCTAACCTGAACTAGTGAACAATTCGATATAAAGTAACAAAAACAGCTAACCATTCATACAGTTTATGTAAATATGTCCCAACCGAGGCATCCTGAGGCATACATGGTCCCAACAGCTAGAACTGAACCAGGATGTCTGCCCCACTAATGAGCAACCAAGCTCTGCCCTGGCAGGACTAATGAGAGTCATCCAGTCCAAAGACCATGAGCCTCCGCTGTCCTGATATGGTGTCCTCATGATCTAGAGCACAGCAGCGTATGTGTGTGTTTCATCTAATGGGTCGTTAGTAAGCAGAGCCATTCCTCCTCCATTTCCCATCAACAGTACAGCAAGAACATACAGGACTTTTTAAGCAACAAACCATAAGAGGCACTGTTGACATGTAAGCAGTTGATTGGATAAAATTCCCGTTGGTATCGTGAAGCTACTCAACAAAATAGCTGAATGATTTGGTTTCAACTGTTCCAGGAAGTAATGGCTGATGGAAATGGAGAGGATAGAGTGAAAACTGTCAGAATGTGTTGAGATGGTGGAGTCATGCTGGCTTTGAGAGAGATGCATCTGGAGGATGATCCGTTTGCACATGTGGGTCATGGCTGAATATTAGTGCAGACTCCTCCTGCTGAGCACTGACCTCCCAGAAATGTTGCTCAATAGTCAGATCAATCAATACCCTGAGGCCCCATCTGTCCAGGGTTTCTAACCAAGTGAGAATCTTTAAAATATATATATATATATTTTACAATATTAAGATGAGGAAAGACCAGAGTTTGATTATTCCATTTTATGATGTGGTAATAAGAATGAATGTTATCAACGTACTTTAAATAAGCCTTTAACTACTGTTATTTTAAAATAAGCATAACTTTATGTAAGTTTGATACAAATTATCCAATTAAACGTAGAGTGTCAAAAAAATCAGTATCTTTGATGATAAACTCATCCTTTAACTATATGATCATAGTTGATTTAAAGTAATCCCAGTAATTTAAAGTGAGGAAAATAATTTTCTGAAGCTCTGAGTTGCCTGTCATACAATTCAAAGCAAGGTATCTATCAGAGAAAAGAAATAAAAAACACTGATCTCCCATTTGAATATGTAACAAACTGACTGACCAAATTTCCATCCAAGTGTGCAAATCTCAACCAGAGTTTAGAGGATTTAAAAAAGGGAAGATGCCTTCCTCTGGTGCCAATATGCAAATCTATGTCAGCACGGTTGTGTGATGTTCACAGTCAGACAGATGGAGAGAAGAGATGATGATGAAACTCAAAGGAAAACCCATCCAGCCGTTGTACTCGACTGCTCCACACAAATCACTGAGTTATATATTTCAATCTCATCACAATCTTCATTGATATATCCGTGTCTAAAATGACTAAAAACACAAAACTGGGTAACTTGCATCCAGTTTGTCCAAATCCTGCCTCCCAACAGAACTTGGATGCACTTTCAGCTGCTCTCCACACCCTCGTGGTGCTTTCAGTTTGAACGTTAAAGCAAACCGAGTTATTTACATGTTATCCTTCTGTAAAGGATTCATTTAATGGTCAGAGATGTAAAGGAAGCATTTTGAGTGTGAATTGCACAGATTGAGCGAACGGAGCAGAGCGGAGAAGGTGCGATAGGTGCAGAGGACATATAGATACAGCGAAGCATATTTTGCTTCAGTGAAATAAAATAAAAATTGAAACTTTTCTGTTAAGTGTTGTGTTAACTAATCAGGGACTGAAACTGGCTGTGATGTGGGTGAACTAACAGCTAGAAGAGACCATCATCCAGCTGCAGCTTCAGGAAGAGGTGGTGGCACTGGTCGAACTGAGGGCGGCTCTAGTGGCGTAAGTTACGTGCTACCGACTTCAGCATGCAGTTACCAGTCTGTGGCGCACAGGGACTGATTTAAACTAACACCCTCACTCACAAAATATCTGCTGCATACTCAATTCTAGAAACGGGCACTCGATGTTTCTGAGCACGCTCGACTTTGTCTCTGCATGCACTCGGTTCTCTCTGCGCTCACAACTTGTAAAGCTGTAAATTAACCACATCACCTACCACACAGTGGCAGGGATTACAAAACCAAAAGGCAGGATTTAAGAAAAAAAAAAAACAGCATATCAACCCCGCACAGCTTGCATGAATACGGTCTCAGGGAAATTTAGTCGCATCCACTTCCGTCTTTATAACAAACGCGGGAAGTGACATGTCGTACAACAGTCTGCACATTTGTGCCACCCTCCTCAAGGTCGCTTAGTGTCGGTCAAAGTGATACAGACCCCTCAGGCCATGACAGAGGCGTCATTCAACTCGCCTTAAGGCGACGCATAAATCCAAAAGTTATGAAAATATTTTATGAAGGTTAAAAGTTACTGCAGAGCTTAGTCAACAACGTTCCTCTGTCTGCAAATGCTGCTAATAAACAGGGTGTCAAACCACATCCACGAACAATTAGTGGATAAAGCCCACTCTATGCTGCTAGATTAAAGCACCAAGAAGACTTGGCGAGTCACTGAGTAACCTGGTTGGCTGGGGAACACTGTGGACCCTTGCTGGGATTTGGCATTCCTTGGGGGACATTATAAGATGAGCAAAACCTATAGGGTCCTGATCAGCTCATCACAGAAGCCTGAGAGGCTGAAATCTTTTGCACAGAGCTGAGACTGTGGAAGCCTCTTTTGTTACACCAGCAAAAAAAAAAAAAAAAACCTCAATCATTTTGTTGAATGCAAATCTTGGTGGGACAGTGGAACCCTCAGAGCTGATGAGTAAGTGGCTGTTACTGAAAGCCGGGAGCCAGAGTTTGATAGACAATATGCAGGACCCACAGTGACACATCCCAGCTATTTGCAGCCTTCTCAGATGATGTGAAGAAAGAGTCCAGCATGCAGCACATGGAACTTATTGGCCTGCAGTTCAGCAAATAGATGGTTTCTGCAGGAGCTACGTCGTTCATCCCAGAGCTATCCAGGCTTTTAGGCAATATGACTTTTTAGAAGCATGTATCTGTGAAATAAACTGGAGGTTTAATAAAAGCAGGTATAGATCCAGCCTTACAGATTACTATCTTCAAGCTTTACTCAGTTTTAACAACAGCATCCATCAAAGGAAATGTGGCTCAGCTCTGTAGCAGAAATGCTGCCAAGTATCTAGCAGGAAATAAAGCAAAACCAACTCAGAGGATTTGTGCAGAGCAAATTTAATATAAGTTCTTTAAAGGGAATAATATTTGCACTCATTGACTAAACGCTTGGCCAAAACTACACATCTGCTTAAGATTTTTGTTTGCAACGTGTAAAAAAGAAATAAATTCCAAATACCTGTTATCCACCAACTTTATTGCTTTCTTTTTGTTTACAGTGGCTGATTTACCAAGTTTACATGGAAATTTCAAGGTTGAAAAAATTTACAAATGTTATATCAAAACAAAAATGTACAAAATATAAAACATTTATGTTCATATAAATGAATGCATGACTATACATTTTATATTTTTAACTTTTTTGTTTTGATATAACTGCCTCATTATTTTTCAACATAAAGACAGCAGGTATGTATTTCTGATCCACATCTATTTGTTCTATCAAAGGATTGTTGTAGGATGAGTAGAAAGTGTGTGCCTAATGTATCATTTGAAATAAAACAGTATCCTAGTTCCTTTTATGCTTTTTTCCAGAAATATTTCTGCGCCCCCCCCCATACAACTCAGATGCTTAAGGAGCCCTACGATGAGCAGACAGTACTGGCACCACCTCCCTGCTCAGCCAAGTTTAAGACCCCAGGTTTAAAGGTTTCAGCATCAAAATTCAGCAAACATGCCAAACTTCGATGGTTAGAGAACATCGTGCTATCGCTTTCCAGACCGTTCTTGCATATTTTGAAATAGAATCTATTTATTTTCCAGCTCTTATCTATGTACCACTGTAGCTGATAGGAAAAGGAGGGGTCAGGGCATACATGTGCATCACAGTGCTGAGCTAGGAAATTTAGTAAAGTCTGTTATATGGGAATACTTTGGCTGCCACAAGGCAGACTGCAGCAGCCAAAGGAAGCCATAATGCTAATATAACAAAGCAGCTGAAGCATCTTTTTTATTAGCTTTAAGTAAAAGGTGAAAGTACTGAATCCCTCAGTTAACGTAGCAGTGCTCTTTTTGTTCATACTTGTAATTTTTTTTGCTTATTTGTGCTTAATGCGATTTATGTGCCAAAAATCCTAAATATGAAAGCGCTATGAAAGGGAAGTGAGAGCCAGCAAAGGAGAGAAATCTGGCATCTTTGATCTAAAAACAGCTTCCACCAAAAAATGAAATCAACTATAAATAAATAAAAGTTTTTTTCATATATCAGCATTCACAGAAAAGGGTCACAAAGTGCTGTACAGAAAGTACACAAACATACAAGAAAAATACAGATGTATTGAATATTCCACTGAAATAAAGAGAAAATCAGCCCACAGTTCCTTACTATTTTTAATTCAGATATTTTTAAATAGAGCTGTGATCATGACAGGGATATTTTTGCTTGAGGTTATCATACCATCAGAATTTCATACCGACCTTTTCCTAAACCTGACAGAACATGGGTCAGAACTTCAACTAGTTTCCAGAGAGAAAACTGCTCCTCATCTAAAAACACAGACGACCTCCAGGTCTTCTTCTGCTTGACATCTTATCAAGCCACTTCAAACAAAAGCCTGAACATAAACTTTCAAGCTCAAGAATCCCTCTTTGATTTGATACAATTTGTTTTACCTTTAATTAGGACATGATCATGGTAGAAGCTGCTCAGGAATCTTTCATTCCCCTTCAGTCGGACCAGCCAACTGTTCATTTATGGCCCTCTGTGTGGTCCACCTGCCTGCAGCTACAGGACCTGCTACATTTTGTGTGAAAATTCATCTACCCAACATGTTCCCTGTAAATTTTTCCCCTCGGTTTCATTTTTATCTGCCAGAGTCCATCCCCTGCCTCTTTTGAAACTCCTTCTGTGCTTTCAGTCCCTGTGCTTCTAATATTCTCGCTCTTCTTCTCACCTCACGTTACCTCGCTTAAGCCCTTTCATCTTTCCACACCAACAGCTCATCCTCATTCAATCTCATCTCCTGCACCCGGCAATTTAGTCCCTGCTTTTTGCTTTACCACAGCTTTTTGTCCATAGAAAGAGGTAGAAAAATGTAATTCTATTTTACTTCCCCATTTTTTTTTCTTACATTTTCTCTTTACACACCTCAGAGGTTTCGCACTTTTTACACCGCTTGAACAGTCCTGAAGTTTAATTTGTCCTTTATACAAAAATCAACAATTATTCAAAGCAATATGCATTTCTTTCTGGTAGACATGTTCTTTTACCAGTTTACTGCTTACATTTTGTGTTTAGAGTAGAAGCTGTTTGCTTTTAACTGAGACTTGAACTCCCAAATGCCTGGAACGGATGGAAGGACAGAAATCAAGGAAAAGACTCACATTTAGACGATCAAAGAGTTCATCTCCAGGTTGCTTGTTCTCCATGAAAAGATTTAGATTCTTAAAAACCTGAAAACACAAAATATTCAAAAAAAAACAAAAAAAAAAAAACATGAGTCTTCATCTAATCCAAATGCAGACAGGTTGAAATTTTTATTTTTATTAGGTGAATTTCATCATGAAGTTATAGACAGAAACAGAGAAATAAAAAGATTTTCATATATTTAACAGGAAACATGTCAGAAGTGAAAAGTTCTTCAGTGAAAAAGGAGGACAGGAAAAGGAGAGAGTCTGTGTGTTGGTAACATTTAGGTTTTTGATCTTTTATTCGTTGATCAGAAGCAGGATAACTAAAACAGAAATGAAGACACCTTTTTTCATCGTTCACAGAATAAATAAAAGAGCAATAAGACAAAGAGGAGCTATAGATGGATTTGGTAGAAAGCAGTTTCATTGATGGCTGGTGATCATTTATTCAATACAAAATGTTCAGCATTGGTTTAGTCATTGGGCTTTTTAATAGAGATGTGCCAATCTGATAGTAACATCTGTAGGAGTCACGAACCCGAAACACATTTTAGATCAAGTATCAGTGAAAATGGGCCACATCCATAGGAGCAGATCTATTCAGTCAATTTCTATGACAAAATTTAAGGAAGTTGAAACATCTCTTCAAAGACAGTAATGTCTACTCCAATATGTGTTCATCTTTGATTTAATAAACAGGTAATTTTGAACCCTTACTGCTGCATAATTGTTTTTAGGATAAAATCTTTCCCGTTAACATTATTTAGGGGTTTGATGCATTTCTGTTCTGATCTTATACTGAAAGGTTGCTTTTTAGAATATACACGAGGCCATTTACACATTTACTTGCTTGAGTTTGAAGCATCAACAGTAAGGATGTTAACATTAAATCAAACAGAGCTCTGGTATTACATCAGAGATCAGCAGATAAATTCCCAAATTCCAGTAGTGGAATCAGATCAGAAGTGAAAAAAAAAAAAAAAAAAAAAGAGGATCAATGCATCCCCCAATTTTAAATTCATGAACGAAATAAAAACCAAAAAGCTCAATGTAAATATTTGTCTCTCTCCTAATATGCAGTGTTTCTGAGTTTGGGGAGAAGCAGTGAAGCACGGGTAACGTGTGCAACCCATGTATGGAGGCCTTAGTCGCTGATGAGTTGGCATCCCAGCATATTGACCTCTGACACTCGTCTTCCTCTCTCAGTCCAATGTCCTGTCAGCCCAATTTTTAAAAGATTGACAAAAGTACCAGAAAAAAAAAGCTTCCAAAAAGAATTCTTTTGAGATAAGAATATCTAAGGAATATGAACGATGGCTGTTCCAGCAAAGATGGGGGGCAGTAAAAGCTGGTAAAAGCCTGAATCAACCTCAGA
This sequence comes from Jordanella pulchra, assembly GCA_034780135.1. Lineage (NCBI taxonomy): Eukaryota > Metazoa > Chordata > Actinopteri > Cyprinodontiformes > Cyprinodontidae > Jordanella > Jordanella pulchra. Next base: position 29,984 of record JAUZNJ010030374.1, read on the forward strand.
CAGACACTGGGAGACAGACACCCCAGGTATTTACTAAATAAGTAGAAATATTACACTATTCAAATGTCTTTGTTTTACCTCTGTTCCCCTCCCCATATATTTGATGATATTAGATGCAGTAATAAGCTCTGTAGGTCGTGGCTTTGAAACACTTGCACAGCCCATATCAATATGTATTCAGCTGGCAAATTCACTGAGCTGCAGAGTGGTTAGTTATTGATGGCTCATTATTCACCCCATTGTTACTTCCCTATACAGGACTTGATCCATTAATCACCCCTGATGTTATTGGGGGTCCATTGTGTGCACTTCATGGGTTACCTTATAATCCTTTCCTAAAACTGCCCTACAGTCATAAAACTCTTGTTTCAGCTTCTGTGCTTTTCTGAAATATAATTGCAGATCCTTCTGTTAGGAAATATTTTAGTTTAGGTCTTTTATTAATGATTAAAAAGCAGCCTTGTTTTTTCCCCATTTTTAAATCAGAGATGTAACAACATTAAACAAAACATAGGGACTTTAGGTTTTCTTACCAGGAAGAAAATGGGTAGAAGTAAGTGGTCAACGTTAATTCCTTTTTTTACTTTGTTTACCAGCAATGGTTTTATTGTTTGGGCTGATTGCTGCATTAGTTTCAAGGGTTTTAAGGAGCTAGATGGGTAAGAAATTGAAATTCCATCATATGATTTTTGTTCCATTTTATTCCAAGTGACATTTAGCAGCAATCACACTGATTTACCAGGGAATTGATGATGCTAAAATATGCAGAGACTAATTAATTCTAGCAAATGTGATGCTTCTGAATGCACTCATTTGAATAATTATATGTTCTGCCAAGAAAGAAAACACTTTGGCTGTCAGGTGTTAACATTTCTTTCCCATCTCTGGAACAGAAGATAACACAGGCTGACACTAAACCAGGGTTATTCATTTACATTATGCAGCATGCAGCCACACAAAGGGAGGCTGTTTATGAGGTTGGGATCAAATTAAAAAATAAATAAATAAGCAGCATTTTTCATATTTGCTTTTCAGACTAGAACTCCACAGTTCTGAGGAATATTGTATTTTTTATTGACGATTCCTCAAGAAGCAAAGCAATTATTAAGTAGATGTAATAAAATTCCAGCAGATAAAGTTAACAAGGTTCCTGTTTTCAGCTCTGTATCAAGCTCCCCCCTCCACATAGTTTGATTCATGATGATTCTCTGTAAAAGTAAAAACAGCAAAAGAAGTCTTTACAAAGAAGGTATTAAACGGAGCACTATTGATTTAAAAAAATGCCAATTTCACCAACCAGGAGAATTTCTTAGATGATTTGCTGCATACCTAAAAACTATTAAAACATGAATGCCTCCACATGACTTTATTCCCACTTTTAATTCAGTGATTTTGGTCCCATGGAGCCACAGAAAAGCTCATTACTTCATCTTTCCTGGAAAGAAATGCAAGGGGAAGAAAAGTAAAACAAAATGAAGCTAAGCAAAAAGCTATTAACTTGCTCTGTGAACTCTGAAACATCAGAAGCACCGGGGAAATCATGAACAGGCTTCCTGTCATTAGTACTTACACTGTGAAAACAAGCCCTAAATAGTTCAGAAAGACGGTTTAACTCATGAGGAGCACACGTCATTAAAGGGGGGGGGATCCTGAATGAATGATATGACATTTAGACGGCAGGTTGGAGTCGGTTACGAAGCTTGGCTCATTATAAAAAGCCCTTTTAAAGTAATTTCAGTCTCTGCTCTTCTTATTCTAAATATCTTCACCATTTCGTCAGATTACAATCTGAGAAAAGTACCAAAGGATTTCAAACCATTTGGATCATTTTACCTAAAATTATATAGAAAATATCCATAGAACTTAGAAATGTTGCTGAAACTGAACAGTATCACAGAACCAGCTGATTTTAGTTAAGATATAAAAAATGTTGTAAATAAAAGCTCCAGTAAAGCTATGTACTCTTACCTATCTAACTCTACATGTCCCTTTGGTTCCAGTGTTTACCAAAGAAATAAAAAATCAGTTTATTATAAACAAAAATCAGTTCTAAGCATCAATTTAAAGCACTGCCTAATAAATAATGTGCTCAAATGCTACCACTCTGCTATCAGCACACTAGCCTGTTTGAAGGACTTTTACCGGCAGTTTACCAGAAGCCCTTTATTACAACTGAAGCCCAATTGACTTCAAGTCGCCTGCAACTAGGAAAAGCTTGTGGATGTTGACCAGCAGCTCATCTTTACTATAGACTGGAGTCACCTGAGAGTTTTCTAGTTTCTTTTTCTAAAGAAATGACCCAGAGGTAAACTACTTCACCAGAGGTATTCTTTCATTCTTTGTCAGTATGTGCCAGCACACCACAAATGCCTGTACATCTTGTTCTGTACATTAGGATGCAGCTTTTATCTGTTGCAAGCTTTGTTTAATATTCACCATAAACTGTCCCAGAACCAAAGTTACGTTTCTTCACCACAAGTTGCCACAACTTCCTCTGTTGGCACTCAGACTACAGCTGCAGCCACAGGCTCCATTACTTTGATGAACAGTCGCTCACGTAGCCTATGTGTTGCAAAAGACCGTAATCATAGAGTGTGTTCGAGGCTGCGTCTTCTAAGGACTCGGTCTACCTGGACTGGGTCCTTCGAGAGCAGTGAAAAAAAGGAGACCAGAAGAGTTTTTGCTTTGGTTTCAAACAGGACCAGTCTTCTCCGACTTTCACCGCTCCTCAATCAGGGTACGCTCTGTCGCCTAGCAACCGTGACAGTTGATACACAAGTTAGGCAAAGAATAGATGCTGAACTTGTAACTACTGTTCTGTAGCTAATTTTATTGTTGAGGAGCTTCAGCAGCAGAACCGTCGCCACAGATCTCAGACCTGTTGTTCACATACTGCACAGATTCTGGAATCTGTGCTTAAATAGCCAAACCCATATACAGAAAGTGTGTTAACTATTGAATAAAGTTATATTGTGATATATCTATTGAATTGTTTTGTAGTCCTAGTTAGAAGTTATTATTGAGATTAAGTTAGGAAAATGTTTTGATCAACTCCGTTTCCCATCAAACTTGACCCAGAACTGAATTCTGGAAGCTTTTCAGTCTGACCCAGTCAGCTGAACTGGGATTTATCACCCTGTAGATTGCTACTTATTTTACGTATAATTGAGTTTTGCAGAGTAGTGTTAAAGTCTCATTACTTTTTATTCATGTAAAACAAGTTAGAGCCATGATTCAGATCAGGAAGTCTGAAGACTTTAAAGTAATTTAAAGAGACCAAGTTTATCATCAAATGTGTTTTGTATTTTCCCATTATTGTGACCCAGTTTTCTAAAAATCAGTCAAAGTTTCTTTCAATCAGAGAACTTTGAGAACAATGGACCGCCTACCTCCAATATAAACTAACAAAACCAGCACAGAAACCAGAGTTAAGCCCGCTCTGGTTACATGTTAAGTTTTTGCTTCACTCCTCACAGATTTTATTTGCAAACTTAAGAGAATAAGAATGTCTGGATGTGGGTTTGTTCGTTTTGTCTACATCTACCTTCTTGATGACTGGGACCTTGTTGTAGTAGCGAATGGAGTCTTTACCCAGGAAGTCGAACTCCACCACATACTCGTTACCATCCAGCTGGTTGTGCAGGGTGATGTGCTCCACTCGAAGAGAGCAGCAGCCAACTGTGTCTGCAGTCTCTCCCTCCTCTTTCTCATTTCCAGCTCTCAGGGCCAGCTGATACAGGGCCACAGGATTTAAAGTTCACCATTTACATGAAACCCAGACAGAGAAATACGTCCATCAAATGTGATGCACTTTAATCTACTCTAATGTGAAAGAATCAAGGACAGAGCAAAGTAGATGTTCTTAAAGTAATTCAGACTAAAAATGTTTTTCTTTCTCTGCTGTGAAGCAACTGGAAGCAAACCTTGTCAATGAAGTACAGGGCCACAGCTCTCTGCCTCGTTACCATCTGCTTAGACTTGAGATCCAGGAGGTACTGGTTACGGATGCTGTCCACACACGACTTTAGCTTCCGAGCAACCTCGTATTTCTCCCAGTCCTTCTCTCCCTGAGCGTTTAGTTTGATGAGAAGAGAAACAAAAAGAGAAGACAGGATGTCATGGACAGAAAAGAGAGAAAGACCACATAGAAGACAGATGAGAAAAAAAGAGACAATACGGCAAAAATAAATGGAAACCAGCATTGAGAGAGGGAAAACAGAAAAAACTGGTGACACCCTGATAATGAAGAGTTTTGTTATGAAAAAGCTGCAGCTTAAAAACATTCTGTATGATAATCATATCATGAATGAATGGATGCAGATTGAAACAAAGACAAAAACTTTAATAACATTCTTATCATATACAGTTTGCTCCTGCTTATCAAATGTGACCAAAAACCCTCCTCGCAACAAGGGCTCATATTATGATGGAGATTAACGGCTGAGCAACAACTTCTCCACATGAAAGAAAGATCAGAGAGGAGAAAAAGCAGATATGTTGCTTCTTTTGTCTTTTCAGAGTAAATCTGTATCTAAAATCTACAAACAGTAAAATAACATAAGAAAAGAAAAAAATCCACATTCAGAAGAGAATCCAGGGATGTAGAATGTAAGACATTCATGTACAAATAAATTTAACGTACCTTATCATTCCCTTTTACTTCAATAACCCAGAATACAAACAACTGTTTTCAGAAGTCACCCAAATATTCAACTACACCACGTGTGTATTTCAGCCAGTTTTTAGTTTGTTAAAGAACATTAGAGAAGAGCATCATGAAAGTTCAAGGAACCCAGACAGAAAGAGGCTGTGGAGAAGTCAGATATGATGAGAAGCAAGAGGAGGCTCACCTTCCTAAACATGCAGCCAGATATCATTTAGATAAAAGTGATTCAGTGATTGAGTTACTGTATAATGGCCTAATTATACAATGTAAATGTAAAGTTAACAGAGAAAGAAAAAAAAGCCTGAAGCTATAACTGCACCTAAATGTGGTTCTTTGAAAATCTGGAATCAGGGGATACCATTTTTATTTGTGAAGCTTTTGTAAACAACAAAAGCTTCACAAATAAAGATTCTTTAGTTTTTCCTCTAACTTCTCATTTTTAGACATTAGGGGTGTACCGGTGGATTTATCGGCCTTGGTTTTCTTAATTTAGGGAGATCGGTGATTGGCTGATACTCGGATGTAAAACCCATCTTACCTACCCCTGCAAAGGTCTGAAAGTCAATGCTTTAAGCTTTGATTTACATTTGAGAGCAGCAATTTCAGAGTTTTATCGTCTCACACGTACTGATTAATAACTTTCAGCAAGATAAGATTGAAATACAAAAGGTGTCTTGTGATCTTACAACAATTGACCGTGTAATAAAAAAAAAAAAAAAAAAAAAAAAAGAAGAAAAAAAAGATCGGCATTGATCAAAATCTGAATCAGCATGTCAGGCTTTTTAAAGATCAGGACTCAATGACCAGCTTCAAATCTGCAATCGGTGCGCTCCGTATGCTCATGTGAAATAAAATATATTGCAGTTTTTATTTTGTCACATAAATGTAGAAAAGTAAATGAATGTAAAAACAGGCTAAAGTAGAAGCAGTGGAGACCAGGTGTGTTAAAACCCAAGAGTTGATGAAAAGTAGACCTCCTCCTCCTTCCCTTAAAAACAAAGATCCTCTTAACTGTTCCCCCTCACAACCTGTTAAGAAGTTTACTTGCTGCCAGTACATCTAGCATCATAGATTATTTCCACCAGGATGACTACCTTAAGCTTTGAGTTTGCATTGAGCATAATGTATTTAATGGAGCCTTGGATATTTTCAGTCCAGCTTGCCAGCCACGTCACGGTGTTGTCATGTCGAACCTCCTTCCAGTGGTGACCAGCCGGTGGTACAGGTGTGCGAGAGTCTCTACCAAAACACAACATTAAGAGAGAGTAATTCTTGAACTCTGCTGGTTTCCTTTGGGTAGCACACAGGAGAGCAACTACAGAGGTTCTGGATAATTAGGGGGGGAAAGATAACCAAAATAAACAGAGACTAATGATTATGTTCTGCTCCTAATTATTCCTCGTCTTTGAAAACAATATTGCAACACAAAAAAACTCATCTCTAATGATGAGAATACCAATTACAGAAATCACTATAAATAGCGTTGGGTATCAATTAAGCTTCACACTGCAGCAACACTCAAACCCTAGTGGTAGAAACATAAGCAAGAAACTTCTCAAAATGTTAATGAAACTAATAAATACAACAGCAACAGGTTCTAGATATGGATGGGCAATTATTTTACTGTGAACTGATTTTGGTTTTTCCCCATTTGATTTAATTACTAAATGCAGTTAGAACCCAGATCCCAACCTGCTCGCCTTCACCCTATGTCTCGGTCACATCCAGTCCTGAATGCCTACCATTCAGCCTAACTTGATGAGGCTACTTGATGTAAAGGTTCAGGATTTCCAACTCCAACAGCTGCTGCACATTCATTGCAGCCTGGCAATCATCGCCATTATCACTCTACTCGCATCGCCAGAAGCGCCTCCTTTGCTTAAGTGCGTTTTGGTCAAGCCTCTTCATAGAGATAACATTTAAACTGCTTCCTTGGGTCGCTAGAATCTCGTTCCTTGTGAACATAACAAGTAGATATCATTACTACCATGGCTTGAAAGAAAAAACATGGCACCAAAGAAGTGGAAGTTATTGAAGCTTAGTCGCTGTTGTGGGGCAGTGTGGCCGGAGCGGAGAACAACATCAAAGCTGTCCGCTGAAACATCCACAGAAACACCCCCAGCCAGTAAACCTCCAGTGTATAAATTAGAAAGACAATTTCCAACATGTCATTTATATGGAATCCAAATAAAGATTTATTTTTCTGAGCTGATTCTTTAACACCCTAATCTACCGCTTGTCCATCAGGATCTCGGGGGGCTGATGCCCATTTCCCGCAGTCTGTATGAGAGTCAAAATACACCCTGGACAAGTCATTCGTTTGTCACAGGGCAGAGACATACGACCTTGCACACAATAAGACCTAAGGGAAATTCAGGCTCAATCAGTTACCCTAACAGGGACATTTTTAGACAGTGGGAAGAACCCCCAAATGTTAGGCCGGGGATCAAACCCAAGGATCTTCTGGTTGCAAGGCAGCAGTGCTTCAAACTGCAACCAGACACACGGTTATTATAAACGAATAAACGTCACACTGTCCTGTCTGGGAAAAAAAGAGAAACAGACTCACTCGCCACAGTTGATAATGACATCCTCAGGTTGGATCCTCTTCTTCAACATTCCCTGTTTGGGATGCTCTCCTCTTCCTCGGAACAGACCTGGAGGCTCAATCTTAAAATTTCCGATCCGTTCTCTGTGGTTATCCAGCAGACAGTAGCCATATTCTTCCACTATTTTCTCATTGGCTTCTTTGAGAGCCTAAAACAAATACAGTGTAAACTCTCAGTCACTTAGAGTCTTATCCGTCCTCCTCAGACACAATCTTAACGACTATTAGAAAAGGATATTACCTGCTTCTCCTCTTTGCTCATGCTTTTCCGGGCTTCCACTTTGGCTTTATGCATGGCATGGATCTCTCTGAAGTCACACAGCTCAAGATCTTTAATCAGAGCCCTCTCTTCAGGGGTCATTTCCTAACAGCCAACAAATGTGTTAAACTGATGTGATTTCTTTCCTAAATTGGAATCAGCATAAAGAACATGGCCTAACAGCACCGATTAAACTTTTACCATATTAAATAATTCTAACTAACTGATGATAATAATGCATAATATGCCTCTTAAGCTTCACCGGAAATGATTTTACTGCTGCAGCTGCACCTTCAGCCTTGTACATTATAAAGCCTCTAAATGGACCAGAACCAGAAGGGCTAAGACTAATAATGCAGAGAGTAAGAGCAGCATTAAAGCTATGTGGTTTGAACTCAGTAGTTTAAGGCAACTTCAGTGATCACTATGAGGTAATCAAAAGTGAGTGGAAAACATTTGTTACTGTGCTTATTGACGGTTTTCTCAAACTTAACACTAGAAAGGAAAAAACGGTTTTAGACGACTTTAAACACAGCATGGTTGTATCTCAGAAAAGGATTTTTTTACCCACCTTCCTGCCTTCCATCACCAGTTCAACTGACTGGTGGCAAAATGGGGGGAATAGTTGTGTGTCACTTAGAACTAACCATCATTACAATGATTTAATAGGTGGTCGAACAGGGTAGGTGAATAGTATGATGATAAATTGGTTCCAATATTACTGAAAGCAAAGGATATTTAACAAAAAACAAACAAAGATATCAAAATAATCCAATTATATTTGTTAGTGCTTTTTGCAATTTACAATGCATTTTTTCTCTAAAATGTTTAATTGTATTTTGTTGGACTATCAATTTACTAATAGCACCTCTTTTTATATTAAACAGAACAATGATTGACAAATATAATGGACTAAAACATAAATGCAGTGCTAACAAAGTGTAGCTAATAAAGAGGCCAGCAGTGTAACGTAAAAAAATGGTCTCCATTCAGCACCACAGCAAGACATTGTATAAATGCCCAAAGCGTAAGTGGAGGAAAAGCTGTATCTGAATACTCAGGATGAACACAGTGATCCTCATAATAAAGCTCTTCAGATATATTTACATCAATAGTAGCAGTTCTAATTTTGGTGTTGTGAGACTAACACTGCAGGATGAGATGCCTGTGATGTAAGGGAGCCTAATCCCCTGACATGTCTGTTAAAAACCAAGAGCTGCCATCTCATCTGTTTCTTTGCCCATGACTACTTGGTCTGGATGGGATAGGAATCCTTCTTTACGTGAACTTGTCCTTCGAAGCGTCGGTGTTCACTGGCAAAACCAGACTGCCTTCTGCTTACGATTCAGAGAGAACTGAACGTTTCATTTTTTTTTTATTCACAATCCTCCTTTAAAGCAGAAGAGAAAAACCATCAGGTTTTTTTGCCTTTTGTCAATCATTCTTTCCTCCTGCTGCCTCTGAATCCAGGCCGAATACCTGCTGCTACGGAGCTGACGTCAGCTTGCACTTTCACTGCAAGTGTCCATGAATTGCTGAAGTTATCAAATAGATTAAAGCGCTTCAAGTTTCATTTTCTTGTTGCCTCCAACTAATTCAAGTCTCTCCAAGTGCTGCCTGTTGGACTGAGAGGACCGAGTTTCTGGGCCAAACATCGCTCCTTCTGTTCACCGAATCAACACATAGTAAAACTTTTTTTTTTTCTTTTTATCTGATGCTTACTGGGGTACTCCAGCTTGGACTAAGTATAGAATAAATAACTTGCACGTATTTTATCTGAAGGAAACTCCTTGTTCTTAAATGTTGATTGTTTTATATCAAAGGGTTCTGGACTGAATGTTGACTTAATGAAGTGTGTGTTTGGCTGCATATGCATTGGTTTTTCTCTTTTCCTCTTTGTCTTGAGAGTTAATGAGATAAGGTTAAGTAGCTAACATTGTTAGCACCAGGCTAATCTCTGTCCACAGTATAGGTGCGGGCAGCCACGTCAGGACAAAGTTTTATAGCTTCTTTTGTCTTAGCCGAGCCCTGTCTTGTAGTCGGGCCTCCTGATGTAATCTGAGCTAACCCATTTTATTCCAGTGCTGCTACATTTTAATTCATTTCTGAGCCATTGTTCATTCGTCACTGTTCAACTAAATGAAGCTTCACTGTTTTGATTGCATTTAAGATCTCTGCATCAGTTGTTATTCACATGTATCTGCTGCCATTTTCAAAGGATGCCTCTAAATGCATTATTACATCAAGCCTTAAAATGTGAACATTCCTTGGAGACTGAACATACCCCGAGCCTCCGTTTTCTGAAGCCCTCCTCAATGACACAGCCATCTATGAATCGCTGAAGCCTTCAGCAGTTAGAAAAGGACAAAGCCATTGACAGATAACGATACTACCGGCTGTACCCAGGAGAAGCTGTTCCCTGGATCTACGGTCTCCCAAAAATACAAAAGGAAGGAGCTCCACTCAGGCCCATCATCAGCAGCATCAACTCTGTCACAACATTGCTAAACATCTGGCTTCTATCCTCGCACCTTTGGTCGGCAACACACCGCACCACATCTCAAACTAACAG
>JAUZNJ010030375.1:0-14819 GCA_034780135.1 Jordanella pulchra
GCCTGTTTCAGCAAGTCTTTATTAAAGGGAACCGATGAGTCACCAGTTGGTTCAAAAGAGAAAAACAAGGAAACATCGGCATCCAGCAGGCGGAAAGAAGAAACAAGGAAACATCTGCATCTAGCAGGTGAAAAGAAAAAACAAGGAAACATCTGCATCTAGCAGGCGGAAAGAAAAAACAAGGAAACATCTGCATCCAGCAGGCGGAAAGAAGAAACAAGGAAACATCGGCATCTAGCAGGCGGAAAGAAAAAACAAGGAAACATCTGCATCCAGCAGGCGGAAAGAAAAAACGAGGAAACATCTGGATCCAACAGGCGGAAAGAAGAGACAAGGAAACATCTACATCCAGCAGGCGGAAAGAAAAAACAAGGAAACATCTGGATCCAACAGGCGGAAAGAAAAAACAAGGAAACATCTGCATCTAGCAGGCGGAAAGAAGAAACAAGGAAACATCTGCATCTAGCAGGCGGAAAGAAAAAACAAGGAAACATCTACATCCAGCAGGAGGAAAGAAAAAACAAGGAAACATCTGCATCTAGCAGGCGGAAAACAGTTGAATCTCATCAGAGGAAGAATCAGATCAACCAGAGACTGAAGACAATGAAGAGAACTGGAGGATATCGGTAACAGTCAGCTGTAGTTATCGTATTACCAGCTGTTCTTTGTCACTGAGGTTCAGACTGGGATGATGATGAATTCAACGTTCATCCAGTTCGTAGCAAACAGCAGATTTACGTTTTCAAAGCATAGGGTGAAGAAGTTGGTGTGTGATTGTGGCTTCCATTTAATCTGACAGGAAGCAGCGACTTGTAAACTGTTTGCTGACCACAGCTATATAACTCAAAGGTTATTATTGTTTGAGGACAGTGTCATCTACAGGTGTAGAAACGCAGAGAGCGCCCCCCTGTGTTCAGACACAGAAACACAGAGGAAAACAGTACGAGTTATTAGAGACAGATGATCATAGCTCAACATTATAGAGCACAAAAAAAATATATTATCTTTCAGAATAGACGGATACAATAGACCCGAAAACTGAGGATGGAGATAAGAGAAAGATGCATCCGCCGCAAGTTTATGTGTTCAAACATGAGAGTAAATTTGTTAAAAACACACCGTAGATAGTTCCCTCTGTTGGGTATGTGATTCAGAGTATTTATTTAAATAAAATCAATGTTTCTACAACTGTTTTCATGGTTCAGAGTTACAGCAGACGTTGCTTCTTACTAACGGAGGGTTTTCTGGATCACACTTGAAAACGTGTTTTTTAGAAATGTCCCTCAGAGTTAAAGTACTCCAACAAATGCTTCTCAAACATCTGGCAGGTCATATGTGGAACAACAGCGTCCCACCACAGCAGCCAGCGCAGATGCATCCATCTAAAAGCTCCAGCAGGAATCCTCCTCCAGAATGGCTTTATCTCGCTCTTCATGGCTCCATCTCTGGTTCAGGTGTTCATCTGGATGCTGTTCCCTATCGGACCTGGTGGGACAGAACCAGCACCAGGCCGTCTCCTAACTAGCGGACGGAGCTGCTCCTCATAGTAGCTCTGGTTGTTTCTTGTCAAAGACATTATTTTATGTAAATAACCCATTGAAAGGTTTGCATTCTGTAGATTTGTCTTTATATTCTCAGCTGTTTACCTGCCTGCTGTGGTTATACGTGCCTGACATCAGCTGCTTCTCATAGTTTGCTCCTTGTTTCTGGTCCTTCTATATCTTAGCTTAATATGTGGGAAAGCTCCTGGCTGCAGCTGCGTTCATCTCTCTGAAAGGAGAATATTTATTTCCTGGCTGGTTTGAACGTTTCTTGACACCAGTTGGTGTCCACCTGAAATCATCCACCCGCCTGCATCTTGGTCACAGGAAATCCCCCAAAACACCAGAAGAGTCTTTATCACTTTTTTATATTTTCTTTCAACTGATCTTAGCTTACAACTTTTCTCTTTAGGATAAACTAACTTTGCTGTTAGTTTCTCAGACCAGAACAATATATCAGAAAGAATATGTGGATTTCTTGGTCTTCTCATACATCTTCCTCTTTCTTCCAGCTAAAGCGACCAACTAATCAAACCTTTTAGCTCCAGAAGGTTACGGTAAACTGTGGAGAAAAAAGCTGTTCTCAGTTGTAGAAAATAAAGGGTTGCGTTGACACAAAAATAGTATTTAATGAGATTGAGGCAGAAACGTTGCTGGACACAGAAGACTCCATCTCTAAATGCCTTTTTGTTCAATAAATGTATTTTCCATTTGATGATTGTTTCTGAGGAACACAATGTTCCAGGCTGTTTTCACAGAGATGCTGAGCCTTAACTCATCATTGGATTTCAGTTAATATGATGCCATTATTCAGCAAAGATGGAGAGAAATCTCATCCATCACCTACATGTTGGCCTCTCAGTCGCTTTAGTGAATCTGGTCCTTGAAGTGGCTGAAGTCCAGCAGCTGACTTTCACTTTATTAATGTGTTCAAACATGAGCCGACCACCTTCATCCTGACGCTCAGCTTCTCTCACTCTGCAGTCAGACGTCCTGCAGAGGCGCTGGTCCGGCTGAAGGCCTCACCCATCGCCTCCTGCTGAGTCGCTCTGAGCTCAGGTGTGATCACTTCATCCACATAACGCCATCATCATCCTCACCTCCTAATGAAGCGGTGGAAACTCAGATTTGTTCTCAGTATTTTTTACTCTGTCTGGTTTTTGTCTTTAATTCACAAAATTTTACTTTTTTATGTTTTTCCTTCCGCTTGTTTCTGGTTTCTGAATAAACTGAGAATCTCTTGTTGCTCAACGTTTCCTCTGCAGAGGTTTTGTCCAGCAGATCAAACAGATAATTCTTCACTTTACTAAGAAATAAAGTGTTGATGTTTTATTAGTGTTTTAAAGTCCTGTGTAGGCTGGACTGTGCTGTATGACAGAGACTGTCTGCAGCCGCAGCAGGAAGTCGAATCTCCGAGGTTCACAGTGATCCAACCATTGGTGCTCTTCTGTTCACTCTCCTGCTGCGACTCGGACCCTTATTTCTCTTTTCTTATTTCTCTGTGCAGGAAGAGGAGCTGCAGCTCAGACCATCACTGCCAGGTTCAGATGATCGTCACTCAATCACATTTCTCATAAGGTGTTTTACGAAAATGTAGATAAAAGTGAATTGCTGGCGTCTCAGGTAAATAAGAAATGGGATTAAAATCTCAGCTGAGTTTGTTCAAACATCATCGACCTGCTTCCTGCTGTCTTCTCCAGTAGGAACAGCACTGCTGGTCTCAGTGAGGTTCTGCTGATGCTTCCTGTCTGCAGTGGAGACGGTTGGTCTGTGAGCTTCATGTTGTCCACTTGGTGTTTTCATGAATGAATGTTTCTGGGCTCGGATTCCGCAGATACTAAAGCTGATCGGGACGTTTTTCAATGAGTAAAATGAACGAAGGATCTTCAAGCACCGGGTCCTATAGAAGAACCTGAACCAAAGCGGAGGACACAGAGTCTCCCTCACCTTCATGTTTCTAGTCAAGCTTTCAGCAAAGTCTGGATGTTCTTCTTTGTCAGAGCTGAACAGTAACCAGTTCCCTCCATCAGTTCCCACGAGGACCTCCGACGCCCCTCTGTGGACAGAGCTCACCTCCACCGATGACACAACTGAGGGAATTTAACTTTAATGAGGAGAAATGAAAAATCTGTCCTGTCTTCCAATTATCTGTTCTCACATTGACATCTTTATTATCTTGGCTATTTATTTTGGCTCTTAGACAACCTCTGGGTGATGAACAGACTCCTCATTTCCTCTTTCTGCCAAACCTCTTTCCTCTGAGCTACAGCAGCAACCAGAGCAACTCAGCAGAGAAGACCAACCCAGCAGAAACCAACCGGCCGCTTTGCACTGTGGGATTTACAGCTGCTCACTCTGAGCCTCCAACCTTTAATTAACTGGAAAAAAGCTGAGTGAAGAGATCAGGAGAAACTCGTCTTATCTGACGACCTGGAACGTTGCCTCGTCAAAGAAAATAGTGAAATGAAACCCCTACTTTAATGTGATGCTAAGACGATTTAGATGTTATTTAATTCAAGTGTTTTAATCAACAAAAACATCACACCAACACAGAGAGTGAACTTTAGATCATCCTCACACTGAGTTTTTAAAGACTAAACAGCTCCAGCTGTTTTACAAACCAAGGAATGACTTCTGAGGACGTTGCTTCCTGTCTGGTTGGGGCTTCATGAACTTCTGCCAGGCTCTTGTTGCTCTGACTGTCAGTCAGCAGAAAGTTTAACTTGTCATCCATTATCTGCTGCAGCCCTGGTGGGGCTAAAGCAGCAGAGCAGAGGTTCAACCTGTAGGAGCAGAAATTAGCAGCTTTCTGTTCGTCTGCTTTATTCAAACTGTTGCTTCTCATATTTCAACAACAAACTGAAAGAAAAATATTGTAGAAACAATGAAGCTGAGCAGTGAAATTAAAACACAAAGGCAACGAGACAGTAGAGAGGGTTTTTAAAAACATTGGAAAAGTATTAAAACGACTGAAACCAGGTGATAGAAAAGTCCAAAACTTTTCATAAAATGTTGAACTCAGTACCAGATGAAATGTACAAAAAGCATCCAACCAACCCTAGGGATGCCAGATATAAGCCGGACTTTCTAATGGAGTTTATTTTGACGGGTCACTTCCCGTACCGTGGCTAAGCCCCTATAAAATGATCATTTCATAAGATTTCATAAGCTCCTCTGAGGCTGCGGCTAGGTCGCCATACATAAGCTGCCTTCATAGGGTCTCAAAATCATGATAGATACCAAATCCCGACAGGAAGATTGTACGTGAATGTCCACTCATGTCATTTCCACTGAAAAGCTGTGAAGATTCTACTAGTTGTTGAGATGAGGTAAACTTTGACCTTTCAACAGGGCGCAGAGCAGAGTGTCGGGTTTCTTGGGTTCTTTGTGTTTTTCTTTGACTTTTTCCCTTCCTCTTTCCGTCACTAGATGGAGCCAGCAGCTGTGGTTGGAGCGGCTCAGTCCCACGCCTGCATCTGATCTACCTGATTAGTGGACTCGTTAAGTAGATGGTTGTCACAGTGTTGCCTGAGTGTCTTGCCTTCATGGTACTTCGGAGCCCTCCAGCGTAAGCTCAGAACCTTGAGTAGATATCTGAGATCTTTGTTTTAACATTGAGTTTTTCATCAAACTCATGTTTAGTAAGAGGAGAATCATATTTCTCTTTAACTATTAAAATTGTTTGTAGCCAATACAGTCCTTGAGCATCAGTGGTGTTAGTTATCTGACTACGAAGAAATGTTACTGAGGATTGACTGATTGTTGCTGCAGACTCTGCATACTTTGAACTTGAAATTTGCTTCCTGAAAAACAGAATTTGTTTAAAATCATCTTCCTGGGACATCTGGTTCTTAATATCAAGTTACTCATAGAGATTGTCTCTTCCAATGGCTTTTAGTCTGATTTCGATGTGCAATTCTGATGCATCTCTTGATCAAACTAAAGAAAATTTAAATACTCCCAGATATGAGAGGTTTTTCTCTTTTTTTCACGGCTCCATTTCAACCACTGCTGATGAAAACTGCTCTGCTGATCGCGCTACCAACCCACCTACTGCAACCCACGAAGCAACAGGGTTCATCGGGCTTTTATTTTGAAATCTGACTCACAAAATGAAGCAGTCACGTGACGCATGCAATGCTAGGCCTGGTTCGTTGCCGGTCATATGGTTTTCAACAAGACGACACAAGCCTCAAAGCCTGGCTTCAAAGAGCCCATCGCTACTTGAAGGAAACTTTACCTCCAGAGGATTTTTTGTGAACCCTTTCCTGAAGCATTCAGTTTCTTGTTCCACCCGAGTTCCGAGATGCCGTGATTTATACCCACTGGTCGCCAAGCTCCCTAAACTACTCACTCTGGAAAATATCCACCACCAAGATCTACAAACCAGACAGCAACCATTCTCCTCCAAGGTCCCTTCAGGTATGGTGTGCTTGCTTGCCCTCCGCCACAATCAAGGCTCCTTCAACCTCAACCATCTGTCGCCCCAGACTCCACCAGAAAAGACTACAGACCTTGACTCCCTCCTTGGACCATCAACCCATCTTCTCTAGTAAGACTTTCCCAGTTTAAGTTTTTAACTACAAGAATTCTAACCGCCCCTGAACTCATCATACCTCTCCTATCGCCACAGTTTCAGTCAGAGATCCTCCAGAGCTGATCCACCATATCTGTTTACTCCTATTTCTTACGATAAATGAATTCATCTGACCTCGTCTCCTGCGGTGTTCTGCATGTGGGCTGAGAAATTAAACCCAAACATCACACAGACAACAATCCTGTGTGGTCATAGTGTCTCCTGTTGTGTTTGTAGCCCCACAAACTGGGACTATATTTCATAAAAACTAAATCATTTAAAGTTGTGTCAGATGTTTGCTAGCAGGTGGTCGATGCGTTTGATGAAAGCTCTTCATCCTGTAGCAGATGAATAAGGACGTCTTTTACTGTCTTGCTCAAGTAGCAGGTCAGGATGATCTTTGCATCCAACATTTCTCTTCTATATCACAACAAAAGCCCTTGAACACACCGTGGTTAATCTTCACCAGAACTGCAGCCAGGAGACTCCCCCCAAACCCAAACAGCCAGAGGTTCAGCCGTCAGTTCGCGTAAATAAACTCGGTGGCTTTGGTTGTGGCTGCATATTAAGCTGGAGA
Source organism: Jordanella pulchra (assembly GCA_034780135.1). Taxonomy (NCBI): domain Eukaryota; kingdom Metazoa; phylum Chordata; class Actinopteri; order Cyprinodontiformes; family Cyprinodontidae; genus Jordanella; species Jordanella pulchra. Next base: position 6,695 of record JAUZNJ010030375.1, read on the forward strand.
AGGACAAAGCATTTAAGAGTGATCACCTCAAGCCATCTGGGATGAACGCCATGCCTTAGAAACTAAAACACAGCATTCTGACACAGTGTGATGAACAGCCGGGAGGTGAGAGCGAAGGACAGCAGAGCGGCGCTGAGCATGCCGGGGCTCCAGCAGAGCAGATTGGATCAAACAGGTCTGACGTGTTGTTAAGGACTCCAGCTCTAAGTGAAGAGACTCCATGCAGAGATGAGAGGAAAGCAGAGGGGAACTACTGGGCAGCACCAGGAAGGATTTGCTGTCTGTGGAGCAGAAATGCTTCTGATAAAATCAGCGTTGCCTCCTCTGATCGTTTTACTCACTTCTCCTTTTCCAAGAACACAAGGTCCTTTAATCCAGTTTTTTTTTTATTCAGTTCTCAAAGGTGACAAGTGCTTAAAATGCTCATTTATTTTCTGCTGTAAGTCCTCCTTGGAGAGGAGATGAACCCGAAGGTTTAAAAGCTGCGATATTAATGTTTGAAGAGTGAAATACCTTCTGCTCTGTTGGGACAACATCCAAGCTGCTCCAAGCCAACGAGCCGCATGTTTATCAGCCTCATGTTCTGATCTCATTCAGAGAACGGATCTACAAGCTGTTCAAAGCTGTTTATCTCTGCTTTCTGTAAAGTATCAGGGTTCAAAAGATCATCAGATAGCTCCTGCAGGAGACAATAACACACCATACATCTAACTGCAAGATATATTTCTACAGATTAGATGAAAGTAGAAGTTCCTGGTCAAACTGGACAGCTAAAAGAAAACCAAACCCAACATATGAAGGTGGAGCCAACCAGCAAGACCTCTGCAAAGCAAAGCATCCTGATGGGAACTGTGAGGACGTCTGTCCAGCAGCTGAGGTTTGGACCAAACCGGGTCGGCAGCACCTGAAACACAGAGAAGCCTGTGGAACGGCCCAGTCAAAGTCTGGGCCATTAGACCAGAAGGGCACAAACTGTGAGGGTAAAGACCTTCATAATCAGAGCAGCTTTAACAGAAACTAGGCTCTCAGATGAAAAGAGACAAAAAAAGTAAGAATTAAATGTAAACAAAGTCAAGAGGCAGAAATTAAGTGTTTTAAACTTGGATCAACAGGGGCTAGAGAAAAACTAATGGAGGACAGAGAAGAACGAGACGGAGGAAATCTGAGCTGCTGCATGTTTACATCTTCATTCACCTGCCTTCTTCAAACATATGCAATCCAAGATCTCCTCATATATAGAGACGACTCGTCCATAACTAGCAGGCAAAGCAGCTAATTTCATCTCATTATGAAACTTTCCAGCATGTATGAAGAACATTTAGCTTTGAAATGACCTCAACTTGGCTTTTCCTGAACTGTACAATGAAATCATTGTCCATGACTTTGGACCTTTTGCGTTACTTCAAAATAAAACACATTTTGCTTTTATGAAAGAAAAAGGCTGTAAATTGTGGAAGCAAAAGGAGATGAAAAAGGATATGAATAGTTTTGACATCAGGGTTGATGTTAACAGTGGTGATGTACAGTAGCTGCAGAGTCCCATTCTTCAAATGTACGGCTATAAAAGATCATACATGATTTTCCTATTTATCACCAAAACAAAACAGGAAAACAGCTTTGTTAATAAGCATCCTGCATTTCTCTGGAATCAATATGTGTTGAAACTGAACTAAACCTCTTTGTTTGGGTTTCAGATCAGTTCTGGTCTACAAATTGACCAGCTGTTAAGGTTTCCTTTTATAACGCTTTGCTAATGAATTAGCTTCAGTCTTAATCATCACACCAAGTTTACTTGGAGTTCCTCAAGGCTCCATTTTTGCATCCCTTTAGTTAGCAACCAACTCTTCATGAACTCGTGCATGCATGACCACAGTCATTGATCAGGCGTGTCTACGGCACCAAGGACTGGATGTTCAGACTATCAATGCAAACAAAGGTTGCTTATGGAAGGTGAGCAATCAGCATCTGTCTTAACAACTAAAGGAGGAAATACAAACTCTGAATCTGTTCCTCTCAAGATGAGACCAAAAAGAAGGCTCATGATTTTATTTTTCTTGACATATTATTGTAATGTTTTATTTAGAGACGTCTTGAACTAGAGGAATATGCCCCTCCTCTAGTTCTGAGCATATTATATCAGGCCTTAAATCACTGATTGGTCTAAAAGTGCTGACCCATCATCTTCCAGGAAACCTCTTGCTCTGAACAACCTGTCCACTGCAAAAACTGTCCCGGTTTTAGTGTCTGATGAATTAGAGAAAAAAAGCAGCATTTTATTATGTAGCTAAGAGCAGAAACTGAGCTTATTGTTCAGAGGATCTGATCATGCAGCTGTAGGTGAGGTTGAAAAGGACAGTTGACGTTAACCTTCCATTGGTTATTAATATCAGGGCCCCACAGTACAGGGAGACATATGGAAATAACGACAAAAGACATTTAAAAGCTTCCAAATGTGGAAACATGACAGGAAGGTTTTCTTGGAAAATGACAGGCAGAAACAGCAAACCGATCCCAGAACATTTCAGGTGTTAAACTGATCAGTAAACTGATCAGTAATCTGATCATCTGATCAATCTGATCATTCAGCTCATGCTCTACAGTCAGGCTATGCTGCTGAAAACTAGGATGACTGTATTTGGTTTTTACAGAGACCTCGCTCCAGTGGTCCTCTGGTGACCCACAGAAGAGTTTTAACATTAAAGACATTTCAATAATACGCTTCAGATTGGCTTTTATTAATCATCAGGTGAAAATGATTTTAAAATCTCTGGAATTAAAGACATATTTACTTTTCTGTTTGAGAATAATCTGTAACCATAGCAACTCACACTTCAGTCATGCTGGGTAAATAAAACAATCTAAAATAAGTTTCTAAAAAAATAAGAAGTTTATTCTTCTCTCCTGTGATACATAATTTCCTATCTCTAATCTTTCTGTTATTCCTTTTATTTCTACGTTCCCAAATCCAACAAACATCCTCTGCGGTTTGTGCAGAATTATTATTTTGATCCATAGACGTTGTGCTTCATTGTTAGGAAATGTCCTTTCCTTCGGCAAACTGGGTCAGAAGAGACATTTGACTCTGAAAAGTCAAACATTATGAGATGTCCTGCAGAGGGAAGCAGCAGTGTTGAAATTGATCAACTTTTGAAGCCGCATCAACGAACAATCGAGAGTTTCATGGCAAATCACCAATAGGGCCACAAGAAGCCTGTTGGAAAAACGGCCCCAAATAACTGATGATGAATTGAGGAAGATCAGATGTTCAGCTGCTAAGATGCCGTTAGCTTCCAGTTTTTCCATATTTCAGAGCTGCAGCATTACTGGAGGATCAAACAGCAGGTGTTTGATCCTCAGGGACATGGCCGAGGTGAGGAAGGCTGGACAACAAGGAACAGAGGAGAAAACACCAAGACTGATGTGTTAAAGCTCTGGCTGGTTCAAATCAGGACTGTTTGCTGTATAAATGCCTTTTATGGCTCTTAATTCTGGTTTGAAGAAAGAAATGGGAGTAGAACTTGTTTTCTTTCACCAATATAAGGAAGGTTGTGTTTAAAAGAAGATCAAGTGTAACAAACTGAGCTGTTGGTCGTTCAGGACGAAGTGTTTCTTGGGTCCAGATTAGCGAACATTTAAAGTCTGATGTGTCTCAGTCCTTCAGTCCCAGTAGGCGAAAGTGTTGCTAAAGTCCAGGGGGACAGCAGGGTTTCTGATCATGTCAGCTCTCATTTGTTCACAGGCAGAGAAGCAGCACATCCAGCAGAGCCTTCTGAGGCATAAAGTGAGCAGACAGAAAAAAAAACGAAGCTGCTGACAGCAGCAGAAAACATCCTGACCTGACTCACAGTTTGACCCATCAAACTCTCCTCTGGTTCCTCAAACTCCCTGGGATCCTCTCTTCTTCTGTCCTTTATTAAGTTATTCGGACCTGCAAAGCTGCTGTGGATAAACCAACACAGACTGATTATAAGAACAACCCTGCGTAATCTGATCAATCCAACACATGAAGTATAAGCAGGTTTTACATGAAGCTCACTGCGAGGAAGGAGATGAGGATGATCTGGATGAAAACACAACTGAAATTTCAACAATAAAGAAACAAACTATCTGCAGAAATTCCTGCTTTCCTTTATTGATCCTTGAAATCTCTGCTCTGGATTTATTGAGGAGGAGACACCTTAGGGCCTGAACAGCTGAACAACAAACCTGCCGACAGCTGAGAGACGATGTGATCAAAGACTAAATAACTAAAAAACTCGCTTTTCTTAGGATCTATTTCAATGCCGTGTTTTCTCATAAGAACTCGAATGCTGTAAAATATATTGTTTGGGGAGATGTTTGATATTTTCAAAGATTTTCCCAAAAAATTCTAAGAATCAACTTTCAGCCAAAGTCCTGGATCGAAATACAGCTTAAAGGACGACTCACCCCAAAACATTTTGAACTGTAGAAGTCGATGTCTACATGTCCCAGGCTTCATCTCAACCATTCCTGCACATGTATTGAAATCCCATCAGTTTGATGCCTCCTCTGGTTAAAAAGAGGAACTGCATCTAAACTTGCATCTCATAGAAACTGATGTTAGCAGCTCTACTCTAGCAGCTGCGCTCTACTCAATCGCTCCTCCTTCAATAAATTACATACTTTTCTATACTAGATAATCAAATTATCCTTTACAAGTTATATGAATCTGATTGTAAAAGTTGACTGGAAATAGTCAATGCATTAAATTTGAATAAAAAAAATAAAAATGAATAAAAATGTGAAAAAAGGAAAAGAAGGTTCTGGGTTTGATTCCCGGCCCAGGGTCTTTCTGCACAGAGTTTGAATGTTCTCCTCGTAGGTTCTCTCTGGGTAGCGACGGACACCCCGAACGTGGTGAGCTACTGGCCTCCTCCTCTTCCTCAGACTCTTCCTCCATTTCCTCTGTCTCTGCTGCTTCCCTTGACCTGTGACCTGTGATCGCTCTGTTTGAGCTCTCGGTCTGTCTGTCGATCACCACCTTTGGGAGGGACTTAGACAAATCTACCTCTTTTGAACAAAAGATAAAAAAAATACTTTAATTGTGATGAAGGTTCGTTTAGGGTTTCCTGCTCTGGTTCTAGGTCTTAAAATAAGCAGCACCTGAAGAGCTTTGGAAATGATTGAATCATCTTCCCATCAGATTTTTCTGCTCTCAGGCATCAAGGTTTCATAACTACAATTAAAAAGAAAAGCCTTTTTCAACACTTCTTTTGCAATCAGCATGTAATCAATCTGCTTGTTGAAACTGTTAAATAGAACAACTACAACTACATGAGCAGAATAAGAGGCCTGATGAGAAAAGACAAGAAGAAGCTGCAGCTGCAGCTCCTGTTCTACTAAGACAAACAAACAATTCATCATCGTGATAAAAGCAACCGATGACTCAATTGATAAAAGCTGGGATTCCTGAGGATTGCTATTTCTGTATCTGACATTTACTAATGCAGTTTCCCAAATAGCTGATATTTACAGAAAAAAGATCATTCTGAACGATGCAGCTTTACAATGGTAAGCTAAAAAGTGAACATCAATAATGAATGATTAGTGATTTATAATCAAACCATAAATCCTGCTGTTGTGCTATAAATCCATATTCACTGCCCATCCAGGGCGTTATAACAACAGATTCAAGTAAGACTCAATTTCTCATTGAATCCTATGGAGGCTGAATCTTCCCTGTAAATTTCAGGAAATCTGTGATCAAATGTTCGTTCTTAAAGTTCATAATCGTAGTCATTAAACTGCGCTAAAAGAGTTTTGTTGGTCATTAATCCCTCCCCGGCTGTCAGCCTCTAGGAGAAAACCCTGCAGAGGTTTGAGCCTCCATACAACCAGAAAGAAAGTAAAGCTGTAAAGTTCCAAGTTGAACATATTTCAAATAAAACCTCTTCACTAAACCAGTGAAACTCAACTAAACTAAACTTCTATCAACACAAAGAAGAAGAAATGAAAAATAGTTGAAAATCATAATTAATAAGATGAAGCAACGTGTCACAGTTCAGCTTGGATTGAATGTTCCAGAATCAAAGTTTATCTAGAAGAATTTGGAACGAGATCAAAGTAGCTTTTGGCTAATTTAGAGCGACTGGAATGTGATCAAAATAATTCACCATGCAAATCCATGAAGAAAATGAAACATTATTTGGTAAAACGATATTTTAAGAAATGATTTGCTTCATCAGAAACCAATAACTGTTTAATGAAATGATTCTTAACGTTCTGTGATCGTTTCTGAGGGAATAGTTAAAGTAGGAGCTAGCTAGCTTCATTAGCTAGGTCTGGTGAAACACTGGAGGCAGTAGCTAGGATACATGAGAGGACACCAATTAAAAAGGACACTTTGGTTATATTCTGGGAATCATATACAGTGAGAATAGGAGGAAACTCCTTAATGCTGCATCAGTGTTCAAACCCTTGGCTGAAGAATGAAGATGCCTGCGGGGGAAATCACTCCAGGATTCCTCCGCAACGTGGTCTCTCTCTAGAATCCCACAGGCAAAGAGAGTGAATATCTGTGAGCTGAAGGCTTTTGTCCATGATTGATACCATCGCTTGTGGCGTAACACTGCTGTCTACGAGGTTCTGATAGAGAACGTTTGGCCAATACTTTCTGAAGAAGTCTCTGGTCAAGTAGAAGGACTGTGATCCAAAGTACCCTGCGAGTCCACCTCTGCATGACTCAAAGATAAACAAGTGATGTTAGCTAGGTAATAGCTCAGCCTTAAATCCCATCGAGATAATAGAACAAGCAAGCGTCACAACTGAAAGTCATCTATCAGTCGAGAAGCTTTTACTAACTTTATCTTTGTAAGTGTGATATAAACAAAGAACAAATCTCTTGGGAGGCTCGTCCTTCAGCTGTAGCAGTGAGTTTCTTGTCTGCTAAAGCAGTGCTTGATATATTGAAGCTATGATTGTGAAGCTGATCCCGACAGGAACCTCTGAGTTTCTGGATAGTGAAACATGTTTAAAACATGTCTGAACTAAGCTAATAGTGTTTATATAAATACTCTGTGAAAATGTCTTTATGGCAAACAGCATTAGACAGATCTGCTAGTAAGAAGGAGGGATAAACAGCTAATAAACCACTGCAGACTAATCAGGTATGAACAACCTTCAGAGAGCTTTTAATTGTCGGGGTCATACATACAAAGGATGCACCACTGATGCAGCACCCAGTGGTTTCTCTGTCTCTCTACTGTCTAATGGGATGCATTATAATGAACAGCAGAAACTGTTGCAGGGTGTTTTAGACACAACTAAACACTAAAGGTTCGATTCCTGTGATATGGTCATGTTTTTAGCCATCCAGAGTCCTGCCTGTCGTCAGCACAACATCAGCTCTTCCTCGCTGCTCTGCTAGATTTTTAAACTCCTTGTTTCAACAGAAATCTGTTGATCTTCCCTTCCTTCTTCTGCCTCCTTGTTTTCATCCAAGTTTTTTCCTTTTTTTATTCCCTCCTCGACTCTCTGCTGCTCATCCTTTAGAGAGTCTTCTAAAAACCACTTCTCAACTGAACCGTAGAATCACCAGCGCCTGTTTATTGACCCCATTTTAGGATGTTTGGGGTTTTTTCAGTCTGTGAAGCTTTTGACCAAACGTCAAACAAGCATTGCAGGGATCATCCGCCTGAACAGCCTCTCTTCATAAGATCAAGCCTTTTCCTTTGGTTGCCAGTGTTTCATCCACTCACCATAGCTTCAGCTGCTGCTTATGGCTCCAACTTCTCTCCACTGCAGGTAAGTGAAGGTGACCATTTCAAGACCAGACGTCCTCTGGAGTAGACTAATCACCAAACATTCTGCTCTACATGCAGAACTACAAGGAGTAGCTTGTAGCTCTGCAGGTAAAGCTACAAGCTACTCCTTATAAAAGCTTTCTTAAACATTCAGTAAATTTGACTGCATGCAGAGAATGTATCTCTTTAGCAATAAGGCTCCTTGGGCCCTTTTCCATCTGAAGAACTGCGGTTCTTGAACTGGTTCGGTGCCCGTGCCTCAGAACCTTGGTGTCTGGTTCCGTCCCGGCACAGTTTTCGATTAGCTGCGGAACCTAGTTGAGCGTCATCGTCGGTGGGTGTTGCTAAATGCGGAAGTAACG